>JACEVL010000192.1:432500-540000 GCA_020284085.1 Aporrectodea caliginosa
GAACAAGAAAAAGAAAAATAGCAATTAGAAGAAGCACTAAAAGAAGAAAAAGAACAAGAAGACGGAGAATAACAGAATTGAATAGAATATTCTTTATTGTAGGACCAATTGCAAACCGCATTATGGCGTGACGAAGGGTTTTAGCGCCCAGGGGCAAGGGTTGATGACTGCGCCCCTTTCTAATTTCTTGTTGACTTTTAATCGTTCTTGTCATAAAACTATGTACCACTGAAAGCTAATTTTGCGACCCTCTGGTGCTGCGCCCGGGGGTGGCTGCCCCCTCTTCCCCCTTCGTTACGCCACTGATGTTTGTCGCTAACATAAAGGTCTAAAGGAGTGCTTTCTCTATTTCTGAATTTAACCATTTAATATATGGTTGAATCCAGAAATTTGTAGACTGCATAATATGCAGTCTATAAATTGTTCGATTGCGTGTTATTTATATATGATAAATGTTATTTATCTTTGATAACTCATCCTAATTAAAAAGGTTTTTATGTTGAGACAGTCTGCCGAGGGTATTTCTCGATCATGAGCGCGAGGGCATAGAGCCATAGACCATGTCCATTATGTCTTTTGGGCGGGATCAGACATGTCCTTGGTTTCTAGCGCCTCACGCTCTTTCTGGGAAGTAAAACTAGCAAATTCCCACAATGCTTGTGAGGCACATAGCATTTTTACTTGTTGCACGTACCACATCGTGAAAACTGGGCCCTCAAAGGCCATGTGCTACGAGGATACGCAGTGCGTAAAGTGACCGTCGAGCCTGACAACATTATGGTTTTGATTATGGGTCGCAAAATTGAGTGTATCGGTAACTCCCAGTATGACCATGCTTGCGAACCTGGGTTGATATGCCGCATTGCTCGGTATTTCCAGTTTTAACCTTGGCTTGCGATCACCATTTCTGTTGACTTATTATGGTTGAGTTTTAGATTGCTGTTTTCTGACAATCGCGCAATAATAATTATGTTCTAGTTCTTGGGTTATTGTTGTGTTATTCGATCCGGGTGTCTTGTATTGTTTTATAGTGTATGTGTGAAGTCTCAGTTATTTCTCGGCCTCGGCATATCAGGGTGAGTGCCAGTCCTCTCCTTCGCTGCATGATATTTCCACTAACATCGCACAGTGAGTATACATATCACTTGATGCTTGAATTAGCTAGAAGTGCTAATGGGATATAAATCTTAGCGTAGGCCTATAGCTAATGATAGGTTTAGAGAAAGAGCATGACATGTACACATGGAGCAAATTAAAAGGATTAGGCTAAGATATGAGTGAGTGAGTGAGTGAGTGAGTGAGTGAGTGAGTGAGTGAGTGAGTGAGTGTGTAAGTAAGTAAGTAAGGAAGTAAGTTGAAGACGAAGTGGATGAGCAAGAAAACCTAGAAAAAAGACGCGGAAGAATGTGGAGTATGCATGGCGAAGAGGAAAGAAAGCAGAACAATCAGTGGGCGATGAGTTTTCAGAGCAGGAAGATTCACGACACAGACGCCTTTCGAAGCTAATGGTCCGCCTGTTTCCCAATGTCCAACAGTTCCGTGAATTGTGATTGTCTGACTGACGTGCGAGACACTTAGCAGATGCCCTTGAAACTGAGGTTTAGTAAATGAACAACACAGGCGCGCCACTTATGTCTCGCCGCAAAAGCGGATCCAAAAATTGTGACCTAGAAGCAGCCTGCCCGCCCGCCCGCCCGCCCGTCCGCCTGCCTGCCTGCCTGACTGCATACCTGCCTGGCTGCCACTACTGCTCTGTGCATTAGGCCTATATATTCTGTACGTGTACGGCTTACAACGCTGAGCTGTTTCGCGATAAGCTTTGAGGGATTCAGAGCTACTGAGGTTGTTGCTACGACGACAGATATCGCTCGGAGATGATATTATGCGCTTAGAGGGACAGATATGACAACGTAGTGAACAATCGAATAGTAACAAGGACAACCGGATACACAGTCTACAACCGTATAACATCACGGGCAACAACATAACAACAAAGAACCGAATAGTATAACGAACAACCGAGTAAAATCTCACGATTAACAGACTAAAAACGGATACTAGAAAAATATCTAACAGTTCGCTAGAACATTTTGAAGTCAGAACTCCTTCGCCAGAAAGCAAGGACAGGAGAGCGAACTGGAATCTTTTATCATGTGTAACTATTTCGGCGACTATTGACCGTGAAAGGTAACGTTCAACGTTGCTCTGCATACTATTTATGTGCAGCCAGAAGATTAAAAAGCGCTATAGAAATATTGGCGTATTGCATTGTTTATCTGTATGCCAATTGACTAACCAATAAGGACCATCATCATCATCATCATCATCGCCGTAGCCTGTCTTCCGATTTTAGGGCCATGACGAATCTCAGCTGATTAAGGTTCTGTCTAATGATTAGGGTTCTATCTAATGATTAAGGTTCTATCTAATGATTAAGGTTCTGTCTAATGATTAAGGTTCTATCTAATGATTAAGGTTCTGTCTAATGATTAGGGTTCTATCTAATGATTAAGGTTCTATCTAACGATTAACGTTTTATCTAATGATTAAGGTTCTGTCTAATGATTAAGGTTATATCTAATGATTAAGGTTCTATCTAATGACTAACGTTGTATCTATTGGATTGTGATTTTACTCAGTATTGCGATAACGACGCGACAGAATTTCCCAGATCAGAAAAGCTCTACGTCTTAACATAATATTATCTATAAAAAATAACTCGATCAGCATTTAAATAGACAGCTCGAATGTCAGAGGTCTTAATAGTTCGTCTGGGGGCGGAGTTCTCTAAATGTGCTTTTATAAAAGTCCAGATACACAGGCCTACATAATTATATCTACATCTATATGTACTTTATCCATCACAGTACCAATACTGACACAGATGCTGAACAGAATCGTATACAAAGTGAGCTATTATAATCTAATGCAATGCGATTTAACCGAATTTGTGTAGCGCCATTAAAGTAACCCTCGATGAGGCTGCTCGCTATAGTCTAACAGATGTGAAAGTTCATTAAGAACTTCAGGTTCATTTGAATAATACTCCAATAGCTGGAAAACTGAAAGAGTTACCAGTGGTGGCTGCTTCGCAAATATAGAACCAAACCATATGGAGTACACGCCGTACAGTTGACCTTATGTCCAGCGTTATTGCTGCTTTGATTATTATCATCATCATCATCTTCCAGATTTCCAGAATATTTCGTCATTATCATTATCATTATCATTATCATCATCATCATCATCATCATCATCATCATCATCATCATCATCATCATCATCATCATCATCATCATCATCATCATCATCATCATCATCATCATCATCATCATCATCATCATCATCATCATCATCATCATCATCATCATCATCATCATCATCATCATCATCATCATCATCATCATCATCATCATCATCATCATCATCTTTATCATAATTTTACTATTCGCCCTTTTCTCCTCTGTAGCCTATGTTTAAGAGTTTCTAAGCCTCGACCAACTGCTACTGTCTGTTTTTGTCGACAGTCATCTCCTATAATCTCCTATTCACTCATCACTCTGCTAGCTTTCCCCTAAGCTTGCAAGATCTGCATTCTGTGTGCTTCAACGTTAGCGCATCAGGTGAACTTCAAAGCATCTCTTGTTGATCGTATCTATCGCCAGGAGCAGAAGGAACCCAGCTGAACAAAAGGTGCAAAGAGCACGTATTCTGAGCTTCTGATGCGCCAGATATCTATTGAAGAAAGTCACGCACATTCTGGCTTTGCCTGCGGTGATCAACGACACAAAAGTCGTTTGTTGTCACGTCATATTGTCGTGCTAAAGACGCGAATTAATTTGCATTTACAGATGAAAACACGTTCACTTTTCTTTCAACCGTGCATATTTATCTGATGTGTTTTTATAAAAAGTACTTTGGTTAAGTAATAGCCTACAAGTTGAAACGATACGCAGCGCAGTCCACCGCCATGACGAGCATGAAACCTTCCACGTCTTTGAGCCTATATTAATTGGATACCGAGATTTGAGGGAGGGCATCTAACGAGAGCGCCGAACAAATTTATTGACACTGAGCGGATTTCCTGCCTTTAATGTAACGGTTAGTTAGAGAGTGCAGTAGCGGCTCTACAGGGGGTCAGAGGAGCAAGTGCCCCAACTGCGTTTGTGCTCCCCCCCCAGTGGCCCCCCAAATTTTAGTCCAAAATATTATGGTATTTTTTAATTTTGGAACGCCCTTCAGTTTAAATCTATTCGGCTGTGTATCTGAACTTTATAAAGCGTATTTTAGGAGCTATGAGCATCTTTGATATTCGAGTTTTTGTCCTTTGAACTCTGCTCAAGTTACTTTTTATAGCTATGTTGAATAGCTATAAAAAGTACACAGATACACAACCGAATAGATTTATATTGTCCTCGTAATGCTTTCTATGTTTGACCTTCAAAGCACTCGGTCAGCTCTTATAGATTTTATCACTTGTCTCTGACGGCTTCAAGTTCAAACGACAGATGATTAAAGACAGAAGAGAAAAGAGTGTTCCTAGGCATCTAGGATTCTCTTGTAAACCAAAATGCGGTTAGCAATTGGTATAATAAAGGATCTACTTACTTACTTATCTGACATTCGTGTGGCATCTTCAAAGAGTGTCAGTGAAGACTAACCATTCCAGACCAGGCATCTGTCTGGCAAATTTTCTGAATCACATCCTTTGAACACAGTCCTTCAGCTTTCACTAATAGTAGGCTTACTTGTAGAACTTTTTAAAATTATATCGCTGAACGAGTATTAGTCCGGAAGCTCAATAGAACCTTTTAATCAATTCATCGTTTAAAAATTGATGACATTTTTGGTAAGATTGGGAAATTAATCGGTAGATCGTATATAAACTACATAAATCGGAGCAGATAAAAAATCCGCCAACGCAACAAATCAAGGAATGTTTCCCGTCGCTTCTGGAAAAATAGATAAAAAACAAATCGATTTCCAGTAATGGCGGATTTTCAGAGCAGGTGGACGGTGGATGGTATCTCCGGAAAACATTTGTCACGGGCTGTAGTTTATTGCGTAAATATTTTCTGATTTTCATACGTTGCGGACATAGGGACCTGATGGAAAATAATATTTTTATAGGCATTTGTGATGTTATGATGGCTGCACAGCAGCACATGTAGAGGCAACTACTGCAACGGTGTCCTTGCGGGACTATGCAACGGTGTCCTTGTGAGTCTGCCAAAATTCCGGAAACGACAGCTTCAATCCGTACTCAACTGCACCGCCAGAGTCAAAATTCTCGCGCATTTCGTTATACATGTGAGACACGTTACACTGGCTCCCGGTTGAGGACAGGATCACATTCAAGATCATCCTCATGGGACGAACATCGATGGTCGGTGCGGTCCCAGAGTACATCGGGGAGCTCTGTGTTCCCGTCTCCAGCGATGTCAGGTCGTCGATCCTTACGCTCTGCAGCTCGTGAGGACTTGATGGTCTCACGCTCCCGTACATCGCTGCGGGCGCACCGTTCCTTCTCATGTATTGGGCCTTCACACTGGAACATTGGAACAGTCTTCAATTAACAATTCGAAACACTGCACAGCATGCAGCTGAGGAGACAGTTTCGAAATTTATTAAGTCTCATCTGTTTAGGTCTGTTGGGCAGCTACGTTAAGCGCCTTCGTGAGGTTCTTGTGAGACGCTATATAAATTTCCACATACATACACACATACATACATACATACATACAAAGAATATGGTAATGTTAGTCGTCACGTGGATGCCAGTAATTATTGGGGCGATTATATATACTATGTCCACTTCAAATTGGCGATTGTAACAGAATGCTTCACAGTAAATTGCTCATATTTAAGCGCAATATGGAGGAATGATTAATCCTGTAGACGTCAACAGATATCCAGTTCTAGTCATCATCTTGCTGTTCTTGTTCTGCTGTCTGTATTGCATATATTATGCTCCGTTCGACGAACCCTATCATGCATGATGAATATAATTGGCGTCGCCCTTCTCATTTATCCACGGTTGGGATCGGCGCCAACCGAACATTGCAATGACGGGACTATTTATTACATTTGTATTATTCACCACTGAGCTAGACTGCTAAATGTAAGCCACTAATGTCTGACAACAAATAGCAGACTCTTGTGGCCAAAGAGCACGTATGTATACACATATGCTGTCTCATATTAAAGCGCAGCAGCTGTGTCTGCGCAAACCATGTTCCTCTTGCAATGTCCCCTCAGACCTCTAACTTAAATCTTAAACAATACATTATTAAAGTACTATTTGAAACTCTTCTACTACTTTGTATCGGTGCTATAATTAAAATCACAATCAACCTGACTGATTGTATACCTGCCCGACATGGCAGACTTTATTTTTGATTGCCTTCTTGTAACGTAATGTAAATATCCGAGAATTTTCATTGCCACACGGAAGATTTGCCACCGACGCTGTATCCATTGGATCATCGTCGCCCTCCTCCTATATCTAGGCTTGGGACTGGCACTACCAGAACACGGGCAGTGGCGGAGTTCAGACAATTTAGTGTAGGCTGTATCTGTTAGTGTTGTCTCTGTATCACTTGTATCAGTGTCTGTTGTTTACATCGACCGTTCCGCAAAGTGTGATGACGCATAGAACACAAATTTGAGCATAATAATAATTTGTCTGCGATCGAGTTGAGGGGGGGGGGGAAGAGTCGACATCATTTGTGACTGAAGCGTGTAATAAGCGCCACATAAATAAGGAAAGAGTCATTGTGTAATGACAGCACAGTTCCCATGGAACAAAAATTGAATATGCTGGTGTAATTTGTTGACTGTGGCACATTGTTGACGTTTGTAGATTTACGATGAGGACAAGACTTAGTGTAAACGTGGTAGGGTGCCATTACTCTAAGCATTGTGCAGGCGTGTTTTGGCCGTATGCAAGAGGCAGAGACTGAAAGGGAAGGGAAAGGAAAAGAGGAGAAGACGAGGGAAGGCAGGGGAAGGGAAGACAACATAATAAATTAGAAGAGGTATTATTGGGTGACGACAGTTACTAGGCCTATTTGTGAGACTGAAATTAAGAAGATATGCTCGTACAGTCCATGCTTATGCATGCGTGTGCTTAATTCCCTATATTATACCGCCTTAGTGAAGGAGATAGAATGTGTGTACGCGCATGTGTCGAACAGATGCATCAATTCAGAGAGATATCCGGGTCATGATACAGCCTTAGACCTACACTTAAAAACGAAGGATGAAATAACAGTCAACACAGCAGATGAGAAATGATCAGAATCTGCCATATAGCTAATCATACTTTATGCCAAAACCTGCGAAATGTTCGTTCTCAGTTGTAAGATAAAATCAAATTCCGGATGTTTTGGATGACCTACACGTACGTACAAGATACAACGCATGAGTCTAAAGAAAGACGTCAGATTCCAGTGACCTGAATAGTTGCGCGGCGAGAACAGATTTGTTTCTCTGGTGACGCCTTGTCACTGCGCGGCATTAAACTGCAGTAAGTCAATTACAGTGAAGACTGATATACTGATATAGCGTGTATTCGTTACATACTCGTCATATATATATAATATATATATATTCGTATCTTCGTTATGTTCGTGTTATATATTCGTTATATATTCGTTATCTGCTCTGAAAGCGAGAAAACCGATTCTTCCTCTTCGTGTCGTCTTACGTGTGTTAGAAATCATAAAATGACATATATGCGTTTCTCATTCTTCTTCTTCTTCCTTCTCCTTCTTTCTCTCCTTCTCCGCTTACAATTCTTCCTCCTTCTCCTCCTCTTTGTCATCATCGTCATCGTCATAACTCTCATTCCCCCCCACCCATGTCTCATTTCTTCTATCCGCTAGTGAATTACAATGTCATGTGTAGACTGCATGTAGTCCATTGAAGGTAGATATGATAGCGTGGTCTATGTGCTAAATTCAACGTTATGTGACAGTGTAATATAAATAATATTAATACATATATACATACATACATACATACATACATACAAAGTTATATATACACATACATACATACATACATACATACATACATACATACATACATACATACATACATACATACATACATACATACATACATACATACATACATACATACATACATACATACATACATACATACATACATACATACATACATACATACATACATACATACATACATACATACATACATACATACATAGTATATAGACATACATAGACGCATACACTTATGCATGCATGCATACATGTACATAAAACATGCATACGTCGATACATGCAAAGACATATGCATTCATAGATGCCTATAATACATACGGACTGAGTTGTCAGCTGGTGATACCCTGTCATGCCTGTCGTGCCTGGTCTTCAGTTTAGCTAACAGGATCATAAACATCGGAATTCACAGCTGCTAATTTACGTCATGTCTTTTACTCAGTTCGAAATGCGATCTCACTTGACTGCCTCCCTGCCTCCCTGCCTTCTGACCTAGCTACAAGACTCGATGCCTCCTCCCTCGCTGCCAGTTTTCACATAGTTTTCACATAATGTTTTATGTTTCTGAATAACTTTTAATCTATTTGTCTATTTGCCTTTGTCATCATCACCTCCAGTCGTAATCCCAATCTCGAGATTTCTACAGTATCCAAAGAAACTAAATCGTGGGAACCAGCTTAATCACAGGCGTTCAGTCAACAAGAATCGATTGACAGGGAAGAGCAGATTCAGTTCCAGGTCAGGAACCAAGGGTCAGGCAGGCAGGCAGGCAGGCGGGCAGGCAGGCAGGCAGGCAGGCAGGCAGGCAGGCAGGCAGACAGGCAGACAGGCAGACAGGCAGACAGGCAGACAGGCAGACAGGCAGGCAGGCAGGCAGACAGGCAGGCAGGCAGGCAGGCAGGCAGGCGGCTACTATGAATTACGTTTAGAATTTTAGCGCGGGAGATGTAAGTGGAAGTTGAAGAATCAGGATAGAAATTTTGTGGAAACGGAGTGTTTCGGTTTTGAGATTGACCTAGGGACAGTAGGGAGAGATTGCGCGATCTGGAGATTGGGTGAGTTCGTCGGATGGATCAGATCAGATACATTATCCAAATCATGTTCTCTGACTTGCGTTCCACAAGTCTCTTTTCTTCATCCCTAGACCTACCCCACTCAGCTCACTCATTAAAACATCCCCAGTTGAGCAGTAGGGTCAGCACCTCTCGGTTGACGACACCCATCTTTTTCTATCAGAAGTTCAGAACTGTTTCACCTAGCCTACTCTATATACCACCTTCTTCGTCTAGTTACCCAAATCCCTTTCTGAATGACATCTACAATTCTACATGCTGAACACATCGAAAAGTTAATCCGAACTTCTATGTCTGCGTGGTAAGCAAAGGAGTATTCCAGATGAATCTGTTTACATCAACCTGGACTCTGCATCAGCGCAGACCAACTCCAGTGCTAATTCTCCTGTCAATAACTGAGGCGTAAATTTTCGATAAAACCTCGGTTTCTCCGATCATGGCACAAATCTTTCCGCTCTTGTTTCATGCTTATCGCAGGCTCCGCCACAGGCTTGTTTTAAACTCATCTAACATAGCCACGTTTATAGCCCATGCTAAACCAAACTACGGCAAATCACTTTTCACGAACATAGGACCGCCCATATAAGCCGCCTTCAAGCTGGTGCCCAAAGTGCTTTTGCTCGTGTTGTTAATTAAAAAAAACGCCATCACATCAGCGAATGGCCAATGCAGGCAAAAGCACGGTGTTGGGCCATTATTAGCGTGAGACAAACGCCTATACCTCATAAACAACATTGCATGCAAAACAGTAAAAACGAAAGCAAATTGATACGAAAAATGACCCTGTATGTATCAGCATCATTGTCGTTTCTCCACGACTCTCTTCGCCAACACTATAGTGTACGATGTAACTTTTGCATACAGTTCTAGAGAAAACTACTATAGCAATTGTATTGGAGTGATCACAGGAACCAGATATTGGTCTGCTATATAATGTACTGTTTTTGTTTTTCCAATAGTTATGATTTACAGCAAATGCTGCGCTTTTACTGCTCTAATGCAGCACGCGTTTAATAAATTTCTCGTCCGCCGAATACATTTTCTATATTATCTTCTTTAAACTGACGTTCGTCCAAACTGCAGCCGCATCTCGTCTAAATTGGTCAGAGTTTCTTCCGGGAAACGCTGATCAGTTTTCAGCCAAAGCTTAAACGAGAGACAATACATGCTCCGAGTAAACTGAGTCCGCTAGAGGGACTCGGTTCAAAGGGTCAGCGCACTCTGACCTCGGTCTACGAAAGCGGACTTAGCAGCGGGTGTAGCTGCAGTCTGTTGTTCTGTTCTCGGCTGAAGAATTATGTCGTTGATTTGGGACACGATTTATGAGCGGTATCCTAGCAGCTGCCGCTCGCTAACTGGTTTCAGTGAAAACTGTTTGTTTTTAGACTGGCAGCCATTGACTGCGGAATGAAGGAAAGCAGGAGGAGATGAACAGGTGCCTGGAAGGATGGACTGAAGGTGGGGACGGATAGAGGAGAGAAGGAATGACAGTGCGATGGAAAAAGGACGAGTGGTGGAAAAATCGGTGGATATGCCGGTTGATGGATAGGTTGACAGATGGATGGAGGAAGGGAGGGAGGGAGGATCAAAGGGTGGATGGGTGGATGGATGGATGGATGGATGGATGGATGGATGGATGGATGGATGGATGGATGGATGGATGGATGGATGGATGGATGGATGGATGGATGGATGGATGGGTGGGTGGGTGGATGGATGGATGGATGGATGGATGGATGGATGGATGGATGGATGGATGGATGGATGGATGGATGGATGGATGGATGGATGGGTGAATGGATGGATGGATGGATGGATGGATGGATTGTGCAATCAGTTTCGGTGAGAAAGATGTCAAGGCTACAGTAGTCGGTGTCCATTAACGAATCAATAATAGCAATTAAGGAAGACGGTTGACTAGGACTGAAAAAGGGACGGAGGTCTATAGGAAGTACGAATTAGTGAGCAAATACATCCAGCTCAGGACAAACCTCCGAAGGACAAACACCAGAACTAAAAATAGTAAAATCGACAAAAGGACATACGAAGTGTCTCTGGAGAATTCAATACACTGATCCTATATCGATCTTGAAGACAAATACGTCACTGAGTTCGACTGAATTAGGTCAGAATTTGGTTTCACGCCTGAGTGAGCTAGTCAATTAAACAGGGATTATCTTCTTCCACGTGGATGGCTTCCTTCTCAGCTGGAACGTTCCCAGGAATCACTCCCTATCCATCTCATTACATATGATACGAAGGAGTCAGACAGTTTAAGCGAGGTAGACACTTATAAGAAACCATATGGGTAGTTTATCGAAACGTAGCGAAGTATCCATGCAAACCTTAAAATGAGTTATTATTATAATAGTAAATACGTTATTTATTCTTACTATTGCTCATTTATTAAGCACCTCTATCCACTGACCTAGCAATCATCGATGGCGCTGAGCAGTTGTGAACTAGACTTGCTTAAGGATCCTATACGGTAACTGTCTCAGAGGAGGCTCGAACACGTACTCTCCTTGTCACAGGGCGAGCACTCTAACCAATAGGCTACGACGGTGTAGGCCTGCGATGTATATAAATGTGTTACACCTAAATGTGCTACACCTATATCTACATTTGTAGCAAGGCAAATACACTGTAGGTACTCCGTAGTCCTAAGTTCACAGAAACAGGTCAGCAGTAGGAATGTAAATAACTGCAAGCTTAAATAGAACATGGCTGGCATCTCTCATCAACCATAACTCTGTATATCTGTTTCTTAGAGAATTTATTATGACGATTGCATTGCCAACAATAATTACTGCAACATCTAAAAAAGAAAAGAAATTTTGCCGTAATGACAATGTAGATTAATTTAAGTTAGTGCCCAATACGTTAGAAGGATTAGAAGCAATCGTTTCTGTTAGTATAAATTCTAAATGGCTTGTACAATTAGGAAATTTATACTAACATGCAAATGAACTGTCACGCTGATTAGTCAGCAAGTTTTAAGCATGCGTTCATATTATAAAATTCCATGACCCCATTGAGTTTTTATTTTATCTGTACACGCGTTATTCACTTGCATGCATTTGGATGTGCCTAGCTGACACGCAGTAACCACGTACCTTAGCTTGCTGGATACATCTAGCGGCCACGCATCGAACATGTGAACATCTCATCATGGGATGAAGTGGTGTCGCCTGGCACGCAATCTATCACCTGGCGGCTGACTAACTTCACATTCACATTTTTCAGGCAATGTGCGCTTTACAAATTTCGTAATAATAATAATAATAATAATAATAATAATAATAATAATAATAATAATAATAATAATAATAATAATAATAATAATAATAATATATATTATATCTATTGTTTCAGTTGAAGCTGATCGATCGTAGAATCCCGATGTTGATCGGCCGCCATGGGCAACTCTCATCTCTTTGACAACAGTGGTTACCATGGCCCCAACGCAACGACTATTGACCAATCCTCTGGGGTCATCTGCAACTTCGCGAACGGCACGGACTCCTGTGCGGTGGTGGCCCTGTGTGTGGCCGAGCGGTTGGGCTACGCCCTTGCGGTCCCCACCATCGCCTGCGTAGGAATTCTACTCAACATCTTCAACCTCGTCGTACTCTCATCGAACCGATTCCCCGAGTCGTCCTACTCCTACCTGGCTGCTCTGGCGGTCGCTGACCTCCTCTCCCTCTGCTTCTTCGCCGTCAACGGGGTCGGTCGAGGCTGCTACCCGGACAACTACGCCTGGCGCATCTTCGAGGTGTATGTCTACTTCCCCCTCGGCCACAGCACGACCACAGCCAGCATCCTACTCACAGTGACGGTCACCGTCGAGCGCTACGCCTTCATCTACCACCCGATGAAGTCGAAGGCGTGGTGCAACCAGGTGATGGCCAGGCGGGTGGTGGCCATCGTATCAGTGGTCAGCTTCGTCATCAACATTCCACGATTCTTCGCGATGACCGTCGACGGTGAAGGTCATCTGAAGTTCACGGACTTCAGCCAAAGCCAGTTCTACGTCTACCTGTCTTGGGTCTACTTCAGCCTCATATCCCTAGCGCCCAGCTTTTCCCTCATCATCTTCAACGCCCTGCTCATCATCGGCATTCGCAGAACGGGTCGGAAGCGACAGTCGCTCTTCGGAAACAGACCCGGAAACAACCGAAGCCAAGAGGAAGCGACGTTGACGCGTACCCTCATCATCGTCGTCTGCGTCTTCATTGCGGGGGAATTACCGTCGTCATTCACCAGTCGAAGTCTGGTCGTTGCTCTGATCAGCGGCGGTGACCTGTCGCTCCTTAAGACGACTGGTTATCGTATCGCCGTTCTTGTATCGACGATTCTTGTCGTAACGCAACACTCGCTCAACTTTGTCGTATACTGCGTCTTCAACCGGCGTTTCTGCTCCGTGCTCCGACTCCACTACCTCCCGATCCTCTTCGGACGTCGATCCAGGCTCGACCAGGTAGTCGACGAGGTCAAGGTTAGGGAGATAAACTCTGGAAACGCAAGTTCACAACGCGCCGCCAACACATTCGTCTGACAGTCGTAGAAAACAATTTAATACGCGTTAATTTATCAGTATAATTGGATTATTTACTAAATGTAATATGTAATAACTGAGGGAGTCTTACCTCAAAGAGATTGTTGAGCATGCATCAGTGAGTGGGAGAAGGGGGGGGGCTGACTCGGATGAAGCGAAACAGAGACGTTAATTCATTCATTCACTCATTCATTCATTCTGGAAATTTATGCAGCACCTCTTCAAGAAGCCTACTCAGATGCGCTCCCAGTCCAACCACAGTCTGTTATACACAGGCGCCCAATAAGAGCTTACTGATTTGTAACATCTATCGGCAATTTCTACCGTACAAATAATTAATTGCTATATCAAATGACATTTAAAAGCAGAAAACAGGATACTATAGAAAAGAGGCTGAGTTAAAGGAATAGATCATAGCGTAGTCCACTGTATAGGAATCCTGATAAGCATGGCCTGGGTTCGGGATCTCTTCAGGTACTCGCGCTGGCAATTATTGACAATGTAAAGCATGCTAGAATTGGTGTCCCACGTATACCGTTCTCTATAAATTGTCGTCTCTTACATTACATATAAAAGTGGTTTATTTGCCGAAGCACAAACCTGACGTTAGTAATACTACAGCATGACACCTTTTTAGTACTCCAACTCTCGCTAACATGTTTGGAGAAGCGTTACACTATTATAGACTCTACATAATCATACAGGTGGTCTATTCCGTGTGGCGGTGGATGTGTAGGCTAATCCGGACAGTGCCGGTTTGAGCCAGCTGAATGGACAGATTGTTCGTGTACAATTATCTTGCATCTCAGATTCAGTATTTTTGCTCTGGATTCGAAATAAGTTAAATAAAAACAATTCATTGAAACCATTTCAGAATATATCTACACTCGGTTACGCGTTATAAGCCTTAGTACGTGATGTTACGGTTTGATGTTAAATTATGTCGAGTTTCGTGTCGTTGTTGAACTAATGAAGTATTTACATTTTACTTTATATTTTCGTGTTTTATTTAAATTGCCTACTGTTGTTTGGATTCTTGGAAAGTATTCAGTGCATAACGACATCTTGTGGCCGCCAGGGTCGTTGACTCCGCCGACTTACTTACCCTTTTGCAGTGTATTTTTATCCTTCCTTGTGAAAGAATTATATAATCTTCTTTTATTACTTCAAACTGACACACCGCAGTACGATTAGCCTACAATTATTCATAGCATGAACGGATGATCACAAGTTATTACAGGAGTCGAATTTAACTGTTTGGCAGCCATGCAAAGCGCCCATCACGTCCTACTGCTCATTTTACCAACGCCATCTGGCGAATGTAAGGCTGAGTCGACCTTTAAGAGGGTAGAGGGAAGCGATCCCGCGTCCGTGCTGATCTTCTGCTCTTCGTGCCAGAGTGTTACCATTACCGTAACTCCCCTCCCCAATTAGCGAAATCTATTTACCAACCCTCGTATGGCTGGCATACAATTTGTGGCGCATTCGTGCCAAGCCATCATCTTCATCGATAACAGAATGAAGAGCTTCTCGTCCTCCACTGCAGCGTGTCATCAGCCACTCTCTGCAACTGTTACAGAGAGCGTCATACAGGCTGCGCTGCTCTGTCGAGGGATAAGTGTTTGTGTGGCTTGTCCCCGTTTGACGAGGCTATACGCACTGCGACCTTGGCCTGTCCGACATTGGTGCAGACCTGCGCAGACTAGGGGACACGATGAATAAAGTAAAAAGTTTAAAGAACAGTGTTTGTTGCAACCAAAAAGGCTTACACTCGTTAAAATTAGCATCTAAAGTACAGTGCAACGGGAGTGGGAAAAGAAAGCTCAAAATAGATTCGAGCTCTCTTTCCAAGAGGTAGTTGTCACCTTATGAATATTCGTGTAATAAACAGCATAAAGGCAAGTGTTCATCGCTGTAGGTTACAATGAATGACAGATAAAACTACTGATTTTTCATGTAGCCTACCCAGTGGTTGATTCTTATGGAATAGGCGGATGACAGTTTTTCAAGATTATTGGTTAGTTACTATTGAAGACGCTGTGTCACAGCAAAGATGAGTAGCATCACCCTCCTCCTTCATCCAGGCTTGGGACTGGCACTAACAGAGTACGGGCAGTGGTGGAGTTTTTCAAGGGTAGAGATGAATCACGACCTTTATCATAGTCTTCTAGACTATTATAGCGCTCGAGTCTACAGAATTAGAATTATTTTCGGATCTCTTGTCGTATTAATGCACATTCACCGGAATTATTCCTTTGCTAAAGTCCTAAAATGAACAGAATTCTGTTTGGTAATCTATTCATCTCATGATGGTAAAAGTAGTTACGTTAAAACTGAAACACGTAATGAGCGTATTATACCTGAGCATGATTGGACATTATTATCAGTTTGCAACGATAATTATTGAATCCTTATGCATTGAATCCTTATGCATTGAATCCTTATGCAGACCTGTTATAGATGTTTGTCTCCCCATAATAAAACACAGATGGGCGTCTTAGAATGAAGAGGAAAGACATGCAGCAGCCACGAATAATTAGACTACTTCACTTGATACGGGCTAAAGAACGGGGTTAAATATTCCTAATTATAGCCTACAGTTGATTAAATATTAAACCGAGTCAGGTTTATCAGAGGCAAAGAGGTAAAACAGGACATCGGGTAAACAACAACGAAAACTGTCATCTCGACAGAATTTATGAGCGCTGCACGGTAGGGCAACCAGTGACGCACAGTCTAATTAAAAAACTCATTACGGTTTAATTAAATTCACTTATATGCGGGGATTATGCGGCACAATGAAAGGAAACAATATTACTTGTACCGTCATTATTTAACCAACCGATGCAATATAAACTCAGTTTGCGGCGCATGCAGAACGTGTTCATTCTTTTGCAAAACAATAATATTGTAATCTGAATATTGTGCAGTGTAGCAGCAAGAGAAACTAATTAAAAGGCGTTGTCTACCTGCGCTAACAGCGACTGTCTAAGGATATTTATGGCCTTGTGCTGATTAGGCCTATGCTATACGGTTTCCATTTTAGCTTAGTAAACTGTTGGTACCATTTGACTTTAATTTTATTGACAAAAGAGAAGATTTTATCGAAACCATAATATCATTATTAGGGTGTCTTGTTCATATTAATTTGCTGTGGCATTTTCGAGGCCCCTCCTTAAGTTGCGGGCCCTGTGCGACCCACGGTTCGCACACCCTTAGGCTAACGCCGACACTGGTGCTAACATAAATGACGTTGGATGTAATTAAAAACAGAAGTCCTTCAATAAGTGAACATTGGTCGTGTGCTAGAAGAGTCACCAGTGGAAAGCTTCCACCCACACACACACACACACACACACCCACCAACAGAGTCTCAACAAAGGTCGACAGATGGCAGCATATTCAGAGTTTCTGTAGCGCATTATTTCAAGGATGACGGTATGGGGTGTGATCCGCCGCCCGCGGCATTCGGTTGTCTCACCGTCCAGTAGTCCCTCGTAGATGGAAGACTCGGCGTTCAACTATACCATTAGAAACAACCGGATCTGTTCATTGCAGAATTAGCCGTTCGCTGTTGTAGATCCATTCCTTGGTTAATGATTAATGCTTTTCCCAATACAATACTCTCTACCATTATTTTCTTTGCCGTATCTAGTAATTCAATATATCCCGGATGCTGGCGACGCACGAAGGTCTATAGGTCTTAGATGGACTGCCCATGCAGTTGGAAACCAGTCTCCTCTCTATCCTAGATCCATTTAATAACGGATGTTCACGATAACATGATACAAAAATCGTCCGAAACGCAATAAATCCGTGATGGAAATGAAACATAATTTAGATGCGCGGACTTGGCAATATTAAAAGTCCCCGCATGCGGGATTTATTGAGCAAATTTCGCGCTTAACTGGACGAAATGACACACAGACAAACCGACGAACTATATATGGACGCTGATAATTATGTGCCATATTATGTCGGTTTTAGTATCTCAGTATGACAGTGGTTAATATACGCAGTGTTTTGTTTTTCAGTACAAACAATATTATTCATAGTAGTCGCATCCCATATCTTGCCGTTAAACCAACTTTTGTTTACAAGATTTGGCCTTTAGTCTATGTGCAGATCTGACAGTGAACTATTTACAAAGGGATAAGACCTACTGCCATGCATCCATAGGCCCCTAAGTGGCGTATTTATAAAGGGTTCGCAAAGACAAGCGTTCCCTTTAAGTTGACGGACAAGCACAGGGGCTAAACCGGGGCTAACAGCATGCCAGGTCCTACAACAGCACTTCGCCATAATTAGTCTACTATTTATCATCGTTGATTTTCTTCCGTCTGAGCATCCCTCTATCCGCATATTTGTATTGTAAGGGGCTTTTAGGAGCCTCTCAACGGCGTAGCGATCTGGTTATTGCACACGATTACTCAATGTCATAGGAAATTGTGCGCTTCCGCCACAAAGCACATAAACGCTAGCATTAAAATATGGACCAATGCAACGAAAGAACTATCGATAGAATTTTCAGTTATGGAAAAAGAATAAATCTTTGTATCGTGGAATCTGATGTTAATAGCTACAGAAAATGGAACACGCGTTACAAGAACAAACTGAGTGTCAACTGGACCTCCTAGATTTTATAGATGGCCAGGTCAACAAAAGTATGACCAAATGATACGCAACAAACTCACCATTCTAAGAGACCAGCTCGATTTTACCGGCCTAAATTATGGCAACATCAGTATGACAAAGTACATGTTTTTAATTTTGACAAAGTACATTTTTTAATTATGACTTAACACACAACGTATCATCATCATCATCATCATCATCATCATCATCATCATCATCATCATCATCATCATCATCATCATCATCATCATCATCATCATCATCATCAATTATGAATCTATTAACTGCCATATTCTAGTCACCAAGAATCAATCGATAGCGCAAAACAATTGTGAGTGAAGGAGTTTTGAAGGTCCTTACGCAGTAACCGTCTGAGGGGACGAGTCTCGAACCCGTAGGCCGTATACCCTACTCTCCGCATTAACCAATAGGCTACCCTTTCCCATAAGACTTGTTTAAATAATTGCAAGCAGAAGCTAGTAGCAAAGATACAAGACTCGTAAGGATGGAAGCCATAAACAACCTATTCGACTAAGCTGTTTTTCTGCCTGTAAGATCTGGGTTAACGCTTTCGGCTCTTTCTGTCGTTTTTGCATCTGTAAAACCGAGCGGTGTGCATTGCTCAGTCTGTTGCAGTTATTCTCATAAACAAGATTTCTTATGCTTACACCTTGTTACTGACGTTTCGCAAGGGACGCAGGATAAGCTTTCTATTGACAGTTTCTTGTTGGATTATTACTTTTCTTGATGCATTATGCCATCGCTGTATGATTATTTGCGACTGCTGTGTGCTGCTCTAGTTGTGCACTCTCCTATACGGCTTTACTATATTTTTGTAGAATCTAATAAGCAATAGATCTTATTCGTATCCTACTTCATTTCTATTCCTGTCCCTTTTATTGGCTCTTATTCACGTGAATTCTATTATGTGATGATATGGAATGGGCTCTCATTAGCATTACGTCTTATACTTAGGGTTTACTCAGATGCGTTTTATTGCAGCCTTAAGACCGTCCTTTTCAGCCGGGGTCGGGTCGGGAGCACTCCTGAGTAGTAACCTTGAAGGGGCGCTATATAAATCTTCGTAATGAATGAATGAATGAATTATATTCTCTTTATAAATATAAAAAGTAACGGATTGTCTTCCTATTAAATTTAATTTCTATTCTAACAATTTCTTATTAATTTTATTCACGTTAATTCTATTATATAATGTTCTATTCAAATAAATAACGGATTGCCTTCCTAATAAATTTAATTTCTATTCTATCCCCTTTTAGTCATTTTTATTCGCGTTCATTCTGTTACATTGTAGTCTACTCTATTCCATTCTGACTATCCATCTGTATAATATCCATCTTCCTGTTCTGTTTCGACTCTTTTTTATACATGTCCGCAATGTCCTCCCTCTGGTAATTCCATACTTCTAATCAGCAGTAGAACAGTTCTCAATGTACATACAGGTTCTTTTACCACTGGTCAGGCCTTTCGCTGCGCTCCTCTTTCAATCTACAGCGTGTATAATAAAATGCCATCCGCCCCATTCCATTTCCCAACCCCTAGCAACTGTTCTCTAGATCGATAAATTCATTCATCCGTCGATCCGTGTGTTCAGACTCGAAACGACCCCGTCATCTCATTCTGCGATGTCAGCCGTAATAATATATGCCTGAGGCAAACAGACAAATGTAAAAAACAGACAGACAGGAAGACAAACGAATATATAAACGGATGCGTGGACATCACGAAGGACGGAAAACGAAGAGAGAAAGAGAGCGAGTCAGAGAGACTGAGACAGACTGAGACATACAGAGAAAGAGACAGACAGATCGATGGACGGATGGATGGAAGAAAGGACGGTATAGGAGGGACAGAAGCAGGCGGAAGAGCGGATGGACAGAGATAGATGAAGAGATGAATAGATGGAATGGACAAACGATGGATGGACAGATGGACAGATGGACGGAGAGAGGGTTGGACTGACGGAAGGATAGATCGTTGATTTGCTGATTCCATGGCAGAAAGATAACTGTAATGTAATGTAATGTGGTATACAATGTAATTCCTAGTAATCTCAATGCTACAGTAAAGCTACGTCAGTTTAGCCTTTATTATTGAAGCTTATTGTCATAGACCGACGGAAGGACAGATGGATGGACAGATGGCCAGAGGAAGGAGTATCATGGGGACTTAAAGTCTTAAACGGATGGAACCCAACCCTAGTCGATTGATACGGTCTTTGGTCGACGTCTGACCACCGACCCTCATCTTCATCGTCCTTGCGCCACTGTGGTCATCACCGCTTCTTAGATATCTGCTTCATCCACCTCAAATCACTTCGCCCATTCTCAAGTGGTCCACGATACATGTATTGTATAATTTACTTTGTGTGACTTCACTTTTATGTTACGTATCTAATCGAACTTTAATCGTTAAATCTGCGATGTTTATAGAGTTTAGTTTTTATTAGGTTGACTGTTTACAATGTATATGTAGGCACCATCACTGTGTTAAATAACCCTTCTGGGAGGAGTTTGAGTGAATGGTAACACTCTGGTACGAAGAGCAGAAGATCAGCATGGACGCGGGTTCGATTTCCGCTCCCCTCCCAAGGGTACACTCAACCTTCCATTTGCTATAGTTGGCGTTGGAAAATGAGCAGTAGGACAGATGGGCGCCTTGCATACAGTTAAATATAATTTGTGATCATCGTCCGTTCATCGTTGTAATCACACTGCGGAGTGTCATTTTTAATTAATAATGAACACGTTTTATAGCCTTAAAATTTCAGATTTTTATCCGATAACTGCCTCATAGGTTCCGATTGGCTGGTAAGAGGATCTGCTAAAGCCACTTCTATCACGGAAGCTCACAACATGTAGGCCTACATCTGTTTGTTTGTCTGTACGTCCGTATGTGTGCGTGCTTGTTTAGCCTGCTGTCCCTCTTATAAACTGGTGCCCTACGCTTGGCTTTCAAATGGCTCTATAAAAATTTTGAAGTTTACGATTACCATTCGATCGTTGCTTATTTTACATTAACTGCATCGAAAGTCCGTTATTCTATTCCCTTCATATACTTCCTGGAACTAAGTAGCTTTTAGTAATTCAACAAAACAATCATCCATCTGCATAATGCTGCCCATTAGTCCATCAAGGCCGTCGATTTTACATCGAACTGCTAAGTGTTTTCACTAATGCTGAGTAATGCAATTGAACCCAGTCATTCGATTACTTTGTCAGGGAAAGTGGAGTCTGGAATTGGATTGTTTTTAATCCATTCAGATCGGCTGAAACAACGAGTTAAGAGGTTCAGAAAAAAAATGCATTATCACTGAGCAGGTACAATGTTTTCAAATTTACTAATCGAATACTTGAGATAACAGCCTAACACAAAGCAATGCACACAATAATTATTACTTAGCACGAAAAAGAATAGGCCTTCCATAATATTAAAAGTCTTACCAATGCCAGCGTGACAGTGTGATCAGATTGAACACAAACACACACAAACACACAGACACACAGGCACACAAACACACACACAGACACACAAACAAATAATTATATAGTACCAAAATAAGACTATAAGAATGACGTGTAAGTCGTTATTTTGTTTAGCAGAATTAGATAACCATCTTAGCACAGCTTTAACGGGGCTCTTAAAGGCACTATATTAACGTACATTTTTACATTACATTACCTAGGGTAAAGTACCTAGTCTCGTTCTAAAGTCTAAACGAACGTCTCGGTCAATAGACGGTCTTGAGACGTACTTAATGCCCCGGTCCCACCTCTGACACAAAGACCACGACGTCTCCCCTCTCTGCTTGTTCTCGAGGACAACATCAATGATTTTCACGTTCAATGTAGTTGAGTCACTGGGAAGTTCTGGATTTTAGAAGACGCATCCTCAATCAGAAAATCGAAACACGCATAAAATATCGTGTGATTCCAACTAAAAATAGCATAGGCGTATCGAGAAAAGCCCATGTTAAATATGACACCCCTGTTCAGATCTGTTGCATTAAGCGCCATTGTGAGATTCTTAAAAGACGCTTTACAAATGGCCAGATACGCACAAACATACACACACACACATACATACATACATACACACACATACATACATACATACATACATACATACATACATACATACATACATACATACATACATACATACATACATACACACATACACACATACATACACACTTATAATAGGCAATTGTAGGATAGCAGCATTACAGTGTATACGTCGTTCCGTATACGTGTTTGTGACTGAATGTTTCGAGACCTGATTCGATACAGCAGAAATAGTAGTTGTCTGCATATACCACTACTCGAAAGACTGCATCATTATACGCTCTGATATTGTTTGCGGCATTGTACCTTTGACTACATTCTAAATTCCAAATCCCGCTAGAGACCTGACGACTACGACTACGTGAAAAATGTGTACACACGACTTTGTCTGATTCAATTTTCGGTGGTGAACAATTCCAAAGATCTGATAATGTTACATCCATGAAAAAAATCAAAAACAGCGGGCTCCACCTAGCGGAAGCTTGGAGTAAAGTACATTACCATGGACTAAGAGTTAGGCTCATTGGCCCCTTTAGAATAAACGACATCTCGTTGAGTAGGTCAACAACTTTGTCGATTGCCAGTGTGGGACATCGGAACGAATAGAACAGTTTGGCTATTGCGGATTTGATTTGATATAGCGCCAGTGTATAGGCTGGTCTCCCTGACTCGACTTTGGTGTCGCGTTGAGAAATTTCGATGATTTATATGTACATTTTATCAGGTTATGGCATTGGACAGCAGCTTTGAGTGTCATATCTTTGTGTGGTATAAGATTTTTTGCTGAGGCTGTATTATAAGGTTTTTGAAGGTTTAGGCTTTCCGTGAGATAATGCGCTAGAGGTAAGAGGTAGCTTAATTATTTCGTTCATCTTACGAACTTATAGAGTGCAAAATGGTGTTACACTTGTTACCGATGTACATCTTCAATTTCTTGATTATGGTACAATACCAAAACTAATGACTCATGATGATCATGATCCCGTTAACAGTGAACGTGCTGTAGGCCTAGTTATGGAATTAAGCACAAACTTACCAGGTAGGTCGATGCGCTGTGAAGATTTGGAGCAACATGGCGCACCGATAATTTTAATGGGGTCTGGCACGAAGCCCCTGTTGTGAAGTACAGAGGCAATGTCTCCTGAAGAATTTCTTTGCATAAATTAGTCAGCGTTAGGGCCCAAGTGAGACATAGCTGAGTGTCAGTATAATAATATCGTGTTCTATTTTGCCTGCTGATTATGATTCGAAAGTTCAAGATACTAAGACTGACTGACATAGGGCCTACAAGCTCTTAATTTAGTCGAGCAAGAATTAATTGAAAATCTTCATTTATTGTTGTCAAACATAAGTAGCCTACAGCGCAATTTCGTTTTGAAGAGCAATCCATAAGATAAGTGTTGAAGTTGCACAATCAACTACAACTTAGAAGTTTCTATTTCTACTTAGTTTGCTAAGAAAAATACTCCTCGCTGTAAAGCTTCGGAGTTCCATCGTCAGCCTGAAGCGAACTCTTTCGGCGGAAATGTTTACAAGAGTCGAAACGGTTTCCACTTAGAGTTCGGATTCTAGTAGGCCTTAGGGGCTGACTTGGCCGATGGCTGTCCCATTGGTTGGTCTAGAATATGGCACAGTTTGTTTGTTCTCGAAATCGCCAGCACATGACACGTAGAAAACTTGCTCTCGGTATCTGTGGCGTCCGAGACGAACGTAATTAACAAGCTTCCTTAATTTTCTAAAGATTCTAGGAAAGTCTAATAAAAGTCAGGAAAAGTTTCGTTGAGAGTTAATGTCGGCTCATTTTACAGATGATTAGCTCTTCGAGCATTTAACACGACGCGCAAATCTGGTGGTTTATTTCTCTGGGTAGACCTATCGGTATCAGTTCCAGTGAAATCTCCATTCCACGTGTGCGTTTGTCTCTCTGAACGCCCTTCATCTCTTTGAGACCGTCTGCCGTGATATCTATTCCTCGTGTGCTCGTATTCGTATGATCGCCAACTCATTTCTTCGCCAGAGTGAGCTTCATACTGTTCAACTTGCCGGTAAGACGTTCTGTCGTAACTGGGCGTGACATTGCTTGAATGGTAACTTTGACTAAGTTCCGACTGTCGAACTCTGTTCTGCATCGGTGGAGTTCGGTGGCGTCTGCACTCAACATCAGAGTATCTTCTTGGGGATACTCTCCGCTCATGGCTTGCTCCTTCATACGTTCCTGGGTCCTGTGGATGGCGACTATGACCATGCTCCCTCCAGTCAACTGTTTCAGCTGGAAATTGCGAGTGTTTCCATACGGCGGATTCTTCTCCTCGTCTCCTTTTGTAATCTGGTGACCAGTCGAAGTCTCGTTCCGAAGTTAAATGTTCTGTTTGTCTGTGAGATCTCTTTGTTGCTGATGTTTTTTCGTTGTAGCGGCTAAAGTGTGAATTGCCGCTCTCATGCCTGAACTGATCGCTCGACTGACATCTTTTCTCACTTATTCGATCTGTTCTTTCCCTCTTCGATCCAATATTGATTCCACTGGATTCCCGACTGCCAGTGTTCCAAGCATCTCTAGAAATCTGTTGCTTCTGCTTGTAGTCCTGACATCTTCCGGTTGGTTCTCTCGAGGATCTTCTCGCTGTTTGTCGCTCATTCATTTTATTTCTTCGACTCTTTGTGACATTATCTGATCTTATGAATGGTACTACCTGTTTATTTGCTGTTTGAGACGACATGTCAGGGACGAGCTCTTTTATTCTAGGTACTTTGCTTGACTCTGATTCTAACCACCCTTTACGCTTTACATTCTTCCTTTGTTGGTCACTCTGTGATGACGTGGGGAGATATTCCTGCGCCTTTCCTCCTTTAGTCGCCATGTTTGATGTGTATGTGCCCTGGACGGTAGATGGCCGTGTCCTCTCTCTTTTAGCATCGTTGTCTTTGAAAACACTTACTTGTGTCTCCAGGTCTTCCGCCGGATGTTCCAGATTTGTCTCGTCTTTTGTAGATCTCTCGATGTTTTCGTCGTCTGTTGAAGACGAACGAAGGTTCTTCAAAGGGTAATCATGGACCGGATGACACAGAGGACAGCGACGGTCGATCATGTCCTTGTCAAGAGATTCCTCATTCGGATAAACGTGACCTATTTGACAGAATACAAACAAACATGTCCAACCATTAACCCTCGGGCTACCAAAGGGGGGGGGGTTATTACGACCCCCCTAGGTTTTTTGATTCAAAAACTTGTTCCATGTGGAATATAATTTAGATAATTTAGATAGCTGTAGCAGGATCATTTGCGCACATTTTGAGGTAAACATCATTGTGATATCTCACGCCATTCAAAAGTTACACCCGATATACCCGAGGTACCAGGGGGTTGATACGACCCCCCTTAGTTTTTAGTCTATGGCGTACTCATTTTTCTTCCTGGAAGAGAAACAAATATACCATTCTTTAGAGGGAATGTAGGGCTTTATTTGCATACCTACATCTTTGTCTTTTGAAAACCGGAAGTGATCAAAATAAATAATAATACGCGTAATATGCGTGAAAAATGGGTGAATGGAAGGACTCCCCCCTTAGTTTTTTGTCGGTAGCGTATTCATTTATATTCCTGGAAGAGAAACAAATATATCATTCTTTAGAGGGAATGTAGGGCTTCATTTGCATACTTAAATGTTTGTCTGTTGAAAACCGGAAGTGATCAAAATAAATAATAATACGCGTAATCTGTGTGAAAACGGCTGAATACAGCATCACAACGTAAATCGATATATTATATATGTATGGATATATATGTAGACCTGGATGTATATTTATACGTATATAAACATATGTAGGGATCTAAGTGTATCTTGGATACATAGATCAGTTTCAAAACACACATAATTTTATATTTGTTTATCCAAAAAGTACAAAATGTACGCAATAATATAAAATATCGCTAATTAAGGGGTTCCATTGTTAAAAGTGATGTAATTTCGAGGTGCATTCACATAATGTACAACTAAATATACCATTCTGTGCAGAAATGAATGCTGAATCCAATTCTGTATTACAAGTTATGATATGTGAAACCAAACACAAAATCCAGGGGGTCGTCTCAACCCCCCCTTGGTAGCCGATGTCACAAAAAAGCTTGGTAGCCCTAGGGTTAATGGAATCCTATCGTTGCTGTGACATTCTTAGATATAACTGCAGCCTTATATCTCTGCAAGCGTGCCATCATAGAGCCCATCATTATTAGACCCATATTCTCATATGGGATCTGTATGCAGTCCATAATCCTTATGTGCCCCATCTAAGGCGCATGGACATGGTGGAAGAGATATCTCCTTATTAAACCAAGTCAAACATTTTATAAACTTGTTGAGGATTATTACTGCTAACTTGAAGGGGACAAAATTAATCAATAATTAATCGACGTTACAAACCCAGGCTACCACGAGTACTACAGATCTGAACGGTGAAAAACGTCAGCAAAAACGGCAAAAATTGCAAAGATCAACTATAATATACACCCAATACCATGGACCACGGTGATGGGTGGAGAGAGATGCGGTCAAAATGGATGACGACAAAATCATGATGCAACATGCTGATGGCGAAGATGTCTTTAATGATCGCTTAGCAGAACAACCCTTGCACCGATACACTCTTCACCGATCTGGTACTTGAACTCCTCAATACATCTTCCATTAGACTGATCCCAGACTTGGAGGACACCACCCTCTCTGAATCTCTGTCGACCCCTAACCGCCCTACTCTCGATCTGCGCTGTCGGCCGTGTGACCTTGTTACTAGGCCTAAGTTGTTAGCGGGGCTTAGGCCCTTTTAGGACTCTCCCTTTGATTACAATATCTTCGATGTAACCTATTGCATCTGTCAAACCCGTTTTTGTTGGATTGGTTTCAATAAAAAGTGGTGATTATGGTTATGGTAACTCAGCTATCAACTGTGGAACTGTGAGCTCTGCAGTTAAAATGCACTGTAAACTGAGCTGCCCTCAACTATGTTCTTCTATTCCCGCCGTGTATTGCGCTTAGTCGATCTTAAATAAAATTAGTCTAGATCCTAAATAAACTTTAAGTTATTCCTCATTCCTATTTTTCTGCTTTGAGAATAATATTACTCACCTTTGGTATAGCACGGCACAGTCACCGTGTGATTGCAGATTGGTAAAATTTCATCTACTGGTTCCTCACAAAGGCAATTTTCGTAACATCTTTTAAAGCATGGATGAAGATTATTCGAACACATGTTCGTGCATCTTTCTTTGCACCTGTACCCATCGTGATCAGGGTGTAACTGATGACATTTCATCTTACACTTATGTCCGCAAAGAGGTAATTTAAATCTGCAAGGCTCTGAGCATCCGGTTTTCGGAACATTCTCGAAATGGCTAGCACATGCGACATGGAAATCCTTTCCTGGGTGTCTGTGGCATCCGAGACGAAGACAGTTAACTAGCTTTCCTTGATTTTCTAAAGATTCCAAAATTTTCTTCCACAGATCACTGACATAGCGTAACAGGTCTCCATTTCCAATTATGTAAAGTCCTTTGCGAGCTCGAGACAGAGCAACACAAACGCGATTTGGACAATTTAGGAAACCAATATCGTTTGTTTGGTTGCTTCGAACTAAAGATAACAATATGATGTCATTCTCTTCACCTTGGTAATTATCAACTGTTGTTATTCGGACTTTTGATAATTTTCCTTTTGATAGACTCCTAATTTTTTTCTCCTGACTTGCATATGTGACCAGAATAGTTATTTGGCATGGCTTATAACCAACGCTCAACAAATATTCGCACAATTCCACAAGAAATGTGGCTTCGTGAACATTGGAATAACTTTTATTATCATCTTTTACACCTTCTTCCTTGTTGTGATTTATAAACAGGAGATTTCCACAGATCCCAGCGACATCTTCATACTTAGAGACTGACTCGTGATTCTTAAGAGATTTGTAAATGTGTGGTGTCAGAAGCTCCGCGATCTCTGGTCTCATTCTGCGCTGGGTTGTCAGACATACGCTGTGAAAATTGTTTCTGACAAGTCTCTCAAATAAGGATACCCCAAGTTCATACTCTGTTTCCAACCAGTAACTTGAAGGTCTTGGTCTGAGTTGCTGATGATCACCGATCAAAATCAAATGTTCACACGTTTTTGGCAGACTAGCGACAAGATACGATTCCAAAATTTCTCCAGCTTCTTCGACAATAACAACTTTTGATTCCAAAGAGTTTATAAGGGTGCTATGCTTTGCTGCTCCACTTGTCGTCATTGCTATTATTTTAGCATTCTTCAGATTCATAGAACTGTAGCAATCTCTGATATTTAGGATGCAGCGCTTCAGATTTTCGTTTGTTGAACGGCTTCTGCCTCCAATTCTAAAAATAGACTTATTCTTCCCGTAAGTTTCTGTCGGATAAATTTCAATGATAGCCTCGAGGAACTGGTCCAGTGCGTGGTTTGTGTGGGCCAACAAAAGTATCGGTCCAGAAAATAAAATCCTACTGCTTTGGCCATCATCATCAGACATTGATGGTTCTCCTAAACCTCCCTTGTTTTCAAGGAGAAGTTGGACAATTTTGACTCCGATGAAAGTCTTTCCAGTCCCTGGTGGACCTTGGATAACTGCGAATTCTTTAGTCACGGCTGTTCTGAGTGCATCATACTGCGACCTATCTAGGCCAAACTTATTTCGTTTAGGCCAAAGGTCTAAACGCAGAACGGGGGCTATTTCTCGTAAAGGTATCTGATTCTCAGAAAGGATATCAACATTCAGCAAAGAAGAAAAGTTGAACTGCACTGGTTCACCTGCTTCATTATTAAGTAGGTACTTTGGTTCTGCTATCTCCTGTCCCTCAGGATCCAGAAGGTACCTTTGGAAGGGCAGCATACGTACCTTCTGCATTTCTTGTAAAACTCTAAGAAAATGCTGATATGTCTGAAAGCATACTTTCGTATTTTCGATTAATTCGTACTCACAATCGAAGCGTAATTCGTCTTTCACCCGGCTGTTACTAACAACTGAAAGGCACAGCTTTCCATATTTGAGTTCCCGATTTCCTGCAATCGTGGCTACCACAAGAGTTTGAAATCTGTCGGCTGATAAGCACACAATTGAACCATATTGAAACCTTTTGCTTTCTGAGCGTTGCAATTGTTTAAGATATCTGGGATCGAATTGTATCTGTTTCCGATCGTTGAAACTTCTTTGCGAACGTTTACGCGAAAGGGGCTCTGGTACGAATCGAACTCTGAAAACTTCCACCTCATCAGCAGATGTCTCCCATTGTGTGTTACGAACTTCATTCAGCGTCTGACGCCAAGGATCTAAAAAATCCTCCCGGAGAAGTCTTATTTGGACATCAAAGTAATCGTCTGTCTCTTTGTACGATCCCTCAACTTTGTTCTTGCTTAGTAATGGATCACGGTTGCCTGTGAGTTCGTCAGGAGTTGGGAAAATGTTGAATGGTCGAAAATCACCACCAGCGCTCATTGTGAACTTGGCTATCTCGCGAAGAATTTGAATGTTGTCTGGCTCAGTGCCACAGTAAAGCTACGTCATAGACCGACGGAAGGACAGATGGACGGACAGAGAGGATGGACGAACTGATGGCCAGAGGAAGGAGTATCATGGGGACTTAAAGTCTTAGACGGATGGAACCCAACCCTAGTCGATTGATACGGTCTTTGGTCGCGTCTGACCACCGACCCTCATCTTCATCGTCCTTGCGCCACTGTGGTCATCACCGCTTCTTAGATCTCTGCTTCATCCACCTCGCATCACTTCGCCCATTCTCACGTGGTCCACGGTACATGTATTGTATAATTTACTTTGTGTGACTTCACTTTTATGTTACGTATCTAATCGAACTTTAATCGTTAAATCTGCGATGTTTATAGAGTTTAGTTTTTATTAGGTTGACTGTTTACAATGTATATGTAGGCTCCATCACTGTGTTAAATAACCCTTCTGGGAGGAGATTTGAGTGAATGGTAACACTCTGGCACGAAGAGCAGAAGATCAGCATGGACGCGGGATCGATTTCCGCTACCCTCTCAAAGGTCCACTCAACCTTCCATTCCCTAGATGGCGTTGGCAAAATGAGCAGATGGGCGCCTTGTATAGCTGCCATACAATTAAATATAACTTGTGATCATCCGTTCATACTATGACTTGTACTCACACTGCGGAGTGTCATTTTGAATTTATAATAAACACGAATATATTATGTATAGTTCGTTTTATCCCCTTAACATTTCAGATTTTTATCCGATAACTGCCTCATAGGTTCCGATTGGTCAGTAAGAGGATCTGCTAAAGCCTCTTCTATCACGAAAGCTCACAACATATATACGTTGTTTGTTCGTCTGTACGTCCGTATGTGTGCGTGCTTGTTTAGTTTGCTGTCCCTCTTATAAACTGGTGCCCTACGCTTGGCTTTCAAGTGGCTCTATAAACATCGATCATAGAACAAGTATGCGAATATTAAGAATATTAAGATTTGTAGAAATTTACGAATATTGACGAATATTTAAACTGGCCAACGATTATTAAATATTTTAATTCCTTTTCATTTTAATTCTTCAAAATTCGGGATTTATTGTAACAAATTCAGTGCCAAAAACTAGGCATTAGAACAAGAACAGTTACATGTCACAGCTACATAACTCATCAGTAACTTACTTATATTATAGTTAATTGTCCCTCTGACTCAAAAACACTATGTATCGATGGTAACCAAATTACTCAGGTGACGTCATCCAAGTTTCTAGGAGTAATACTGGACCAGCATCTGTCATGGAAAGACCATATTAAGACAATCTCCTCCAAAATAGCAAAGAATATGGGGATCTTAAATCGTGCCTCCTACCTTCTGCCACCCAAGGTTCGGTTAACGCTTTATTACTCGCTGATATATCCCTACCTTGGCTATTGTAACTTGATCTGGGCCTCTACGTACCAGTCAAACCTGCAAAGGCTGACCATCCTCCAAAAGCGAGCTGTCCGATTCATTGCTGGCACTCCCTACGGATCTCACACCAGCAAGTCGTTTCTTGAATTTAAAATGTTAACTGTTGAACAGATTAGGATAGCGCAAGTAGGCGAATTCATGTATCGGTATGAGCACAATCTATTACCTGCTATATACCAAAAACTTTTCCTCCTTACCTCTGAAATACATTCCTATCCCACTAGAAGCACCAAGTTGTATCGACAGCCCTTTGCCCACACAAATACTCGACTGTTTTCCATTAGATTTGCAGGGGTTAAGGTATGGAATGATGTTCCCTTATGGATCCGACAATTGACTGCTTTAAAAATATTTAAGAACAAATTACGCCACTATCTGATACATCAAGGCAATTGAATGAATGTTATTTACTGTTACGGGTGTTTAGTTAAGTTCTATTAGTTAAGTCATTCTAATTTTTGTTTAATTCCTGTCTCCGAAAGCAAGCTTGCTGTCATGTGTTATCGAGACTTTTTATTTCATTACCTGGGTGGCCCTATTTAGCGGGATAATCCATCCCTTCAGGGTCCTCCACTTGGTAACCGGTACGTCGTTGAATTATCACTGCCATAATAATATTGTAAATATGTTGACGGTTACAGGAAAAATAAATTGAATTGAATTGAATAGTTTATTGTTCAAAGTCTCAATAGACAATGCGGGCCGATCATGCGGCATTCACATTCGAGAATGAAATAGTAATGCTTCTTCCTCAAAAGGGAAGAAAAATTATGTCATCAACGAATATTTACGAATATTTACGAATATTAAAAATGCCCTAATATTCACGAATATTTACGAATATTAAAAATGCCCTAATATTCACGAATATTTACGAATATTAAACCCTCAAGTCATGAATTCTCGTTCTATGCCATCGATCGTTACTTGTTTTACATTAACTGCATCGAAAGTCCGTTATTCTATTCCCTTCCTACTTTCTGGAACTAAGTAGCTTTTAGTACTTCAACAAAATACGCCTCCATCTGCATAATGCTTCCCATTAGTCCATCAAGGCCGTCGATTTTACATCGAACTGCTAAGTGTTTTCACTAATGCTGAGTAATGCAATTGAAGCCAATGTTCGTCATTCGATTACATATAGCCAGGGAAAGTGGAGTCTGGAATTGGATTGTTTTCAATCTATGCAGATCGGCTCAAACAACGAGTTAAGGGGTTCAGAAAAAAAATGCATAATCACTGAGCAGGTACAATGTTTTCAAATTTACTTAGTTTCGAATACTTGAGATAACAGCCTAACACAATGCAATGCACACAATAATTACTACTTTGCACGAAAAAGAATAGGCTTTCCAGAATATTAAAAGTCTAGCCAATGCCAGCGTGACAGTGTGATCATATTGAACACAAGCACACACAAACACACAAACACACAGGCACACAAACACACACACATGCATACAAACAAATAATTATATAGTACCAAAATAAGACCATAAAAATGACGTGTAAGTCGCTATTTTGTTTAGCAGAATTAGATAACCATCTTAGTACAGCTTTAACGGGGCTCCTGAAGGCCCTATATTAACGTACAATTTTTACATTACATTACCTACGGTAAGGCACTTAGTCTCGTTCTAAACGAACGTTTCGGTCTCTCGACGGTCTTGAGGCGTACCTAATGTCCCGGTCACACCTCTGACACAATGGCCACGACGTCTACCCTCTCTGCTTGTTCTCGCCTGCCGAGCACTCGTGGCCAAAATTAATGGTTTTCACGTTCAATGTAGTTGAGTCACTGAGAAGTTCTGGATTTTAGAAGACGCATACTCAATCAGAAAATCGAAACATGCATAAAATATCGCGTGATTCCAACTAAAAATAGCATAGGCGTATCGAGAAAAGCTGCCTTTAAAGTCCCCGTTAAATATGACGCAACTATTTGGATCTGTTGCATTGCCACGTTAAGCGCCATTGTGAGATTCTTAAAAGACGCTTTGCAAATGGCCAGATACGCACTTACATAAACACACACTACATACACACTACATACACACATACATACACACATACATACACACATACATACACACATACATACACACATACATACACACATACATACACACATACATACACACATACATACACACATACATACACACATACACACACATACATACACACATGCATGCACACATACATACACACATGCATGCACACATGCATACACACATAAATACATACATGCATACATACATACATACATACATACATACATACATACATACATACATGCATACACACATACATACATGTACGTACATACATTCATACACACTAATGATAGGCAATTGTAGGATAGCAGTATTAGAGCGTATACGTCGTTCCATATTATGTCATTTGTTACAAACTGTTCTCAGGTGGCCCTGGTTAGCGGGACCTCCGGCCCCTTCTGGGTCTCCTGTGTGACCTTATTTAAGTTGAGCCACCTCAGTGTAAATTATTGTTATGTCTAATCTTGGGTTACAAAATAAACGAATACGAATACGTGTTTGTGACTGCGTGTTTTGAGACCTGATTCGATACAGCAGCAGAAATAGTGGTTGTCTGCCTATACCACTACTCAAAAGACTCTGCATCATTATACGCTCTGATATTGTTTGCGGCATTGTACCTTTGACTACATTCTAAATTCCAAATCCCGCTAGAGACCTGACAACTACGACTACGTGAAAAACGTGTACACATGACTTGTCTGATTCAATTTTGGTGGTGAACAATTCCAAAGATCTGATAATGTTATATCTATGAAAAAAAATCAAAAACAGTAGCTCCACCTAGCGGAAGCTTGGAGTAAAGTACATTACCATGGACTAAGAGTTAGGTTCATTGGTCACTTTAGAATAAACGAGATCTCGTTGACTAGGTCAACAACTTCGTCGATTGCCTGTGTGGGACATCGGAACAAATAGAACAGTCTGGCTATTGCGGACTTCATTTTATATAGCGCCAGTGATAAATGCGATCGCGGCGTTTGTATGGCGCTGAGAAATGAGAAGATTTATATTTACATTTGATCAGGTTATGGCATTGGACATTAGGCAGCTTTGAGTGTCATATCTTTGTGTGGTATAAGATATTTTGCTGAGGCTATGTTATAAGGTGTTTGAAGGTTTAGGCTTTCCGTGAGATAATGCGCTAGAGGTAGCTTATAGGCTTAATTATTTCTTACATCTCACGAACTTATAGAGTGCAAAATGGCGTTACAGTCTTGTTACCGATGTAGGCTACATCTTCAATTTCTTGATTAATACCAAAACTAATGACTCATGATGATCATGATCCCGCTAACAGTAAACGTGCTATAGGCCTAGTTATGGAATTAACACTAGAAGCACCGAAGGGGTCAATCCGACCCCTTTTGGTTTTTAGCGGAACGCACCTCGGCCCCAGATATAGCCCGGGTCCTGTAATTTCATGACTTCTCCTAACTTCGTAGGGTATACCCTCTGCCAAAATTTGAACTCGGGGGATTCACAATTTCTGAGATTTTTGCTGTTCTACCTTTAAGCACCGAGGGGTCAATCTGACCCCTGTATAAGAACTTGCATTAAAGGCTACGCATTTCTTGTTTTTTATTCAATAATATTATAGATCAAAGTTAATTACGTAATCAAATGTGAGAAGATAGAAGATCTGGTGAGAGGAGATCTGGTGAGAGGATAGGAGATCTGGTGAGAGAAGAGGAGATCTGGTGAGAGAAGAGGAGATCTGGTGAGAGGAGAGGCGATCTGGTGAAAGGAAAGAAGATCTGGTGAGAGGAGAGATGATCAGATGAGAGGATATGAGATCTCGTGAGAGGATAGGAGATCTGTCGAGAGGAGATGAGATCTGGTGAGAGAAGAGGAGATCAGATGAGAGGATTGGAGATCTGGCGAGAGAATTAGAGATCTGGCGAGAGGAGAGGACATTTGGCGATGGGAAAGAAGATCTGGGGAGAGAAGAGGAGATCTGGTGAGAGGATAGGAGATCTGGTGAGAGTATAGGAGATCAGGTGAGAGGGTAGTATATCTGGTGAGAGGAGCGGAGATCAAGTGACAGGATAGGAGATCTGGCGAGAAGAAGGATGACTTGGTCAGAGGAGATCTGGTGAGAGGAGATCTGGTGAGTGGAGAGATCTGGCGAGAGGAGATCTGGTTAGAGGAGATCTGGTGAGAGGAGATCTGGTGAGTGGAGAGAGATCTGGTGAGAGTAGAGAAGATATGGTTAGAGGAGAGATCTGGTGAGAGGATAGGAGATTTGCGAGAAGATAGGGTGAGATCTGGTGAGAGGATAGGAAATCTGGTGAGAGGATAGGAGATCTGGTGAGTGGATAGTACATTTAGGGAGAGCGGAGGAGATCTGGCGAGAGGAGAGGATCTCCTATTATTCCATTCCAACTTACTTATCACACTTGTTTATGCTTATGTAATTTATATTAATAAAGTTGATAGTCAATTTAATTGAATTTGCAATTGACTTTGCATTATAAATTATTTGGGGTCAAAATGACCCCCTTGGTGCTTCTAGGAAGTTCGATTTCTCGGTACTTCTAGTGTTAAGCATAAACTTACCAGGTGGGTCGATGCGCTGTGAAGATTTGGGGCAACATGGCGCACCGATAATAATTATTATAATGGGGTCTGGCACGAAGCCCGTATTGTGAAGTACAGAGGTAATGTCTCCTGAAGAATTTCTTTGCATAAATTAGTCAGCGTTAGGGCCCAAGTGAGACATAGCTGAGGGTCAGTATAATAATATCGTGTTCTGTTTTGCCTGCTGATTATAATTCGAAAGTTCAAGAGTACTAAGACTGACTGACATTCAAGCGCTTAATTTAGTCGAGCAAGAATCCATCGATTAACTTCATTTATTTTAAAAGTACATTGCTGTCAAACATAAGTACAACTCAATTTCGCTTTGAAGCGCAATCCATAAGATATAAGCGTTAAAGTTGCACAATCAACTACAACTTAGAAGTTTCTATTTCTACTTAGTTTGCTAAAAAAATACTCCTCGCTGTAAAAACTGTGGAGGTCCATCGTCCGTCTGAAGCGAACTCTTTCGGCGGAAATGTTCACAAGAGTCAAAACTGTTTCCACTTAGATTTCGGATTCTTAGGCTGACCTGGCCGGTGGATGTCCCATTGGTTGATCTATAATATGGCACAATTTGTTTGTTCTCGAAATCGCTAGCACATGACACATATATAAAACTTGTTCTCGGTGTCTGTGGCGTCAGAGACGAAGGTAATAAAGTTAATTAACAAGCTTCCTTGATTTTCTATAAATTCTAGGAAAGTCTAATCAATGTCAGGAAAAGTTTCGTTGAGAGTAAATGTCGGCTCATTTTACAGATGATTAGCTCTTAGAGCATTTAACACGACGCGCAAATCTGGTGGTTTATTTCTCTGGGTAGACCTATCTGTGTCAGTTCCAGTGAAATCTCCATTCCACGTGTGCATGTTTCTCTCTGATCGCTCTTCATCTCTTTGAGACCGTCTGTCGTGATGTCTATTCCTCGTGTGTTCATATCCGTGTGATCGCCATCTCAAGTCTCCGCCAGAGTGAGTTTCATACTGGTCAACTTGCCGATAAGAAGTTCTGTCGTAACTGGGCGTGACATTGCTTGAATGGTAACTTTGACTAAATTCTGACTGTCGAACTCTGTTCTGCATCGGTGGAGTTCGGTGGCGTCTGCGCTCAACATCAGAGTATCTTCTTGGGGTTACTCTCCGCTCACGGCTTGCTCTTTCATACGTTCCTGGGTCCTGTGGATGGCGACTATGACCATGCTCCCTCCAGTCAGCTATTTCATCTTGCAATTGCGAGTGTCCCCATACGGTGGATTCTTCTGCTCGTCTCCTTTTGTTATCTGGTGACCAGTCGTAGTCTCGTTCCAAAGTTAAATGTTCTGTTTGTCTGTGAGATCTCTTTGTTGCTGATGTTTCGTTGCAGCGTCTAAAGTGTGGACTGTCTCTCTCATTCCTGAATCGACTCCTCGACTGACAATTTTTCTCACTTATTCGATCTGCTCTTTCCCTCTTCGATCCAACATTGTTTCCACTGGATTCCCGACTGCCAGTGTCCCAAGTATCTGTAGAAATCTGTTGATTCTGCATGTAGTCCTGATATCTTCCGGTTGGTTCTCTCGAGGATCTTCTCGCTGTGTGTCGCTCATTCATTTTATTTCCTCGATACTTTGTGACACTATCTGATCTTCTTTCTTTGCACCTGCACTCATTGTGATCAGGGTGTAACTGATGACATTTCATCTTACACCTATGTCCGCAAAAAGGTAATTTAAATCCGCAAGGCTCTGAGCATCCGGATTTCGGAACATTCTCGAAATCGCTAGCACATGCGACATGGAAATCCTTTTCTGGGTGTCTGTGGCATCCGAGGCGAAGAGAGTTAACAAGCTTTCCTTGATTTTTTACAGATTCCAACATTTTCTCCCACAAATCACTGACAGAGCGTAAAAGGTCTCCATTTCCAATTATGTAAAGTCCTTTGCGAGCTCTCGACAGAGCAACACAAACGCGATTCGGACAATTTAGGAACCCAATATCGTTTGTTTGGTTGCTTCGAACTAAAGATAACAATATGATGTCATTCTCTTCCCCTTGGTAATTATCAACTGTTGTTATTCGGACTTTTAATAATTTTCCTGAGCATAGACATCTAATTGTTTTCTCCTGACTTGCATATGTGACCAGAATAGTTATTTGGCATGGTTTATAACCAACGCCCAACAAATAGTCGCACAATTCCACAAGAAATGTGGCTTCGTGAACATTGGAATAACTTTTATTATCATCTTTTACACCTTCTTCCTTGTTGTGATTTATAAACAGGAGATTTCCACAGATCCCAGCGACATCTTCATACTTAGAGACTGACTCGTGATTCTTAAGAGATTTGTAAATGTGTGGTGTCAGAAGCTCCGCGATCTCTGGTCTCATTCTGCGCTGGGTTGTCAGACATACGCTGTGAAAATTGTTTCTGACAAGTCTCTCAAATAAGGATACCCCAAGTTCATACTCTGTTTCCAACCAGTAACTTGAAGGTCTTGGTCTGAGTTGCTGATGATCACCGATCAAAATCAAATGTTCACACGTTTTTGGCAGACTAGCGACAAGATACGATTCCAAAATTTCTCCAGCTTCTTCGACAATAACAACTTTTGATTCCAAAGAGTTTATAAGGGTGCTATGCTTTGCTGCTCCACTTGTCGTCATTGCTATTATTTTAGCATTCTTCAGATTCATAGAACTGTAGCAATCTCTGATATTTAGGATGCAGCGCTTCAGATTTTCGTTTGTTGAACGGCTTCTGCCTCCAATTCTAAAAATAGACTTATTCTTCCCGTAAGTTTCTGTCGGATAAATTTCAATGATAGCCTCGAGGAACTGGTCCAGTGCGTGGTTTGTGTGGGCCAACAAAATGATCGGTCCAGCAAATAAAATCCCACTGCTTTGGGCATTATCATCCGACACTGATCGTTTTCCCAAGCCCCAGTTGTTTTCAAGGAATAGTTGGACAATTTTGACTCCGATGAAAGTCTTTCCAGTTCCTGGTGGACCTTGGATAACTGCGACTTCCTTAGTCACAGCTGCTATGAGTGCATTATACTGCAACCAATCTAGGCCAAGCTCATCTGGTCCGGGCCAAAGGTCTAAATTCAGAACAGGGGCTGTTTCTCGAATAGGTATCTGATGCTCAGAATTCAGTAAACAGGAAAAGCTGAACTGCACCGGTCGATCCGCCTCATTAGTAAGTAGATATTTTGGTGGTGGTATCTCCTGCCCCCTAGGATCCAGAAGGTATCTTTGGAAGGGCAGCGTATCCATTTCTTGTAAAACTTTGAGGAAATGCTGATATGTCTGAAAGCATACTTTCGTATTTTCGATTAACTCATACTCACAATCGAAGCGTAATTCATCTTTCACCCGGCTGTTACTTCCAACTGAAAGACACAGCTTTCCATCAGTGAGCTCCCTATTTTCTTCAATCGTGGCTACCACTAAAGTTCTAAATTTGTCGACCGATATAAGGCACACAAGTGAACCATATTGAAACCCTTTGCTTTCTGAACGTCGCAATTCTTCAAGATAAGTAGGAAAAAATTGTATCTTTACTATCCAATCGTTGACACCTGTTTGCGAACGTTTTCGCAGAAATGGCTCTGGTTTGAATTGAACTCTGAAAACTTTCACTTCATCAACAGATCTCTCTTCATTCAGCGTCTGGCGCCAAGGGTCTAAAAAATCCTCCCGGAGGAGTCTTATTTGGACGTCCAGGTAATCGTCTTTGTCTTTGTACGATCCCTCAACTTTGTTCTTCTTCAGTAGGCCTAATTGATCACGGTAGCCGGTGAGATCATCAGGAGTTGGGAAAATGTTGAATCGTCGAAAATCACCACCAGCGCTCATTGCGAACCTGTCCATTTCGCTAAGAATTTGTCAATGTAGTCTGGTAGGTAGTTTATCTTGATTACGTTTATGTTTTCACTTCCGCGAGTCGACAAGGAGCTGTTTCAGAAACTAGTTTAGTAACTCTAGCGTGTAATAGCCATAGGCTAAGCCAGCCAAATTATGCCAAGCACTAAGACACCTTTGGTATAGCTTTCAACTTCGGGTAGACGAAATGTCAGCAGCAAGGCTTCACGAAAGAAAAGTTATCTTCCGGTGTATTCTTAATGTTTCTGAAGTTCAAAATGTATCTTTTCAAATGGTGAAGAGATCTAAAAGTCGTTTTTATTATACCTTTTGTGTGAAGTCTTCAGATCATCAGCTCACTAGAATTCTTCGTCTTTTCACACTTGTAAGTTAGTAAACCCAATTCGACGCAGTTTTTCCGTCTGTCAATTTTGGATTTCTATTTCAAAATAACAAGCATATGGTTATTATATTAATAAGAGTTCTCTTCGTGTGACTTCAACACTCTGCGTCGATGCCACTTGGCAAATGCCTTTGTAACACACTCGTTGCTAAGGGCGTCGGACCACAACATTCACTCATGCGAGCGCTGCTTCTTAAGCTCTGGCACCTACGCAATATATTCGGAAAATCTAAACAAAACTATCGATTCAGTTGGGTTTTTTGTAGCTAAATATAGCATGATTTCAGCTGCGTGTTTTACCAATGGTTTCTAAACGTCGTCTGCACACTATGCATTTATGATTTTAATATTGGGCAAGGCCAGGTTGTATTCTTTTCCACTAAATGTGCAGGCATCTACTCGTATTCTTAGCAATTTTCATAATTTATTTATTTTAATCAAGATGCTTTTGAGGAAAGTATCGATTTATAACAATTTAACTGCGTTTGTTGCAATGAACTTTGGACACTTTGTATAGTGCTCGTGAATAAGCTGATGCCCTGCGCTTAGCCTTAGAGCGGCGCTTTAGAAATTTGGAGTCTACGGTTACAATTACGATTACGATCAGGCAACACTTCAGAGTGTCAGTCTAAGAAAACTGCGCAGCTTAAATTAGGCCTACATAATTAGCCTATGCTACACCTAAGAGGCCAATAAAATACACCAGTTGGCTAACTAGAAAATTTAATGGTTCCACGTTACTGCTTAACTATGCAATGGCGTAACTTCAAATTTCTGGTTCTACCGTAACATGGGTCCAATGGAACCGGTTAATTCTTTATGAGGCTCTGAGCGTACACTGTCTCATTCAGCCTCGGGCCGCAGCTTACCGCAGTTGCGGGCCCTGTTCCTAGACTGTATTCAGGTGCTATTGAAGCCGTAGTGTTGGATGTTATACAAATAAGAGTAGGCATTTATTGACAATAATATTATCAATAAACGCCAAAGCTTATTTTTATGTCATCGCTAGTAAACAGTGATAGAAACGCTAAGTATTCAAGCAAACAAATTAATTTGATACGACAGTTTTTTGGTAGTAAGGTTTTTTGTCAGAGGTAAAAGCCGCCTCAGTCCGGGGCAATAGAGAATCTGCCAGGGAGTGCGTCCCTTAACTGAAGCCGGGAGTTGGGTGGTGGAAATCAGGCATATTTTTTCGTATTCTATGGTTATAATCTAAGGCATGCTGCTCTATTATACCGGGTTCGTCTCTAGCCGTGTGCAACCCAAAGTTTAGTAAGTGCAGGGCAGTCTCGCTGCACGTGATCCGCCATGTCCGTCCCCGAGTAGGCGTGCATTCCTAGATGCTTCGCTCTTCAGGGTTTAAAATGAACTGCTAGTCGCCGCATAAAGGGCTTGTGAGGGCAGGCTTAGGGTCAGAATCACCAAAGTGATTGACGACTCCGGTTTCTATGCTATGTCTTTTATCTGTTTTCACTTTTCAGTCTTCGAATTTTTGTTGCTTTTATCTTCTGAAGCTAGTACCTTACTTACCTACTTATGGCCTTAGCTCGAGTAAGTCTCGCACCTTTATAGGCGTCTTACAGTTCTGTAACTATATCTGAAGAGGATTTAAGCCTATCAAACTGTTGTTGAAGTGGTATGCGTAAGTCTCCTAGGCAATCCTATCCAGTCTAAGGCAGTCATAATTCAGTGCACGAAAGCTTTAGTCTGATATTGTACCTGTACAGAGTTCACAAGTGCACATTGAAACCGGACAACAGGAACCCTAATGAACCATTTTATAAAAAGACGAGAAGAGGTAAATTTTCGGGTTAAAGCGGCAAGCGAGTAACGACTATGAGAATGGAGAGTTTCAGATGGTTGGACTAGCAACTGTAAATGAGCGATGTATGTATGTATGTATGTATGTATGTATGAGCACTTGCTATAGCGCCCCTTAAAGATTCTACTCAGAGGCGCTCCCGACTACAGCGCGGACACTGAATCGGAGTTTGACGCCGAAGCGCATTAGCAATTGCGAGTGAAGGACTTGCCCAGGGTCCCTACGCGGTAGATTGAGGTGGATTCGAACCCGCAACCCTCCGGCTGCAAGGCACCGAACATACCCCTACACCGCGCCCCGCGATGGTGTAGGCGTTTTAGTTATCGTGAACTATCTTCTCTAGCAGTAAAGACGATACAATGATCCACTGTTGGATGAAGACTTGAAGAGACCGCATCCATTTCGATGCGAGCTTGATAAACCCTTGCATCTTGAAACGTCAAACGGGATTTTGCATCTGTCTTCGGATATAGATCGTAACATACCCTGTTGAGTCTTAACTAATGTCATTAGGCCTTTCCTCGTGTCAAATTACAAACACTAACCACCTTGAGGTTCAGGCGTCAATTTATCTAAGTCTGTAATTTATTTTGATATACTGCGGCCTGCGATGGTTGACCGACTGACTGTCTAATTACCTCCTAAGTTTTAGGATTTATCTGTTATATCATATCTGTAATTTTATATTTTTCATATTATTATAAGTTACATAACATATAGCCTAATTGTTTACAGTAAATCTGTAATAATAGGTAAATTTTAAAATGCATGAGCAAGTAAGTAAGTTGGTAAGTAGGCCAATATAATCTTTATTAGCGGGAGATCATCACCCGCACGTTACAAGAAAAATGCAGGCAGCACAGTAGAAAACCCAGTGACATCAATAATAATAATAATAATAATAATAATAATAATAATAATAATAATAATAATAATAATAATAATAATAATGATAATAATAATAATAATAATAATAATAATAATAATAATAATAATAATAATAATACTAATAATAATAATAACAATAACAATAACAATAACAATAACGCGGTGGCGTTCAGAGGCACTTTCACCAGCCAGGAAACAGACGAATAGGGCCATTCCGGATATTTTACATTCTATATAGTTAATATTCAAGTCCCTGAGGGATCCTGTATACCTCGGGGCATAAAAAAATAACAATAACAATAACAATAATAATAATAATAATAATAACAACAGCAACAATAACTTTTTAACACTTTAATTAATCTTGAAGTCCCTGAGGAATTATGTTTATCACGCAGAAAACAATAATAATAATCAGACGATGCAGTATTCTGTACTACAGTTGAAAATTCAAATGGATCATTCATTACAACATTATTTTAGCATAATATTTTGAATTAAAATCTATAGCAGTCTGCACATTATAATTTAATTAGACTCAGAAAGATTGAACATTATAGAATTTCAAGAGATACAATCGTCAGTTTCAGTGAATTTAGTTTCCACACTAACAGAAGAGATTTGTCTGACAAGAATAGTGGTGTCATTTGCGAGGTTTGTGAAGAATATCAGTCGGAGAAAGTACTTTAAGGTCAGAGACGTTAAGGTCACTGTCCATGACGTGGTTAAGAGGAGGTTTAAATGCAGGCACGGCTACAAGTGAGGGTGTTTCAATCGTCTATCAATGAGTCAAAGTATTCCGTATCGTAAGACACTATAGGGCGATCGTGTGCTTGAGAAGAATTCGGTGTCAGGAAAGTTTCATCAAAGTCAGGAAACCTTTCGTTGAAAGTTGATGTTGACTCATATGACATATGATTTTTAGGTGTTGGAGAAGTTAATATGACGCGCAAATCTGGTGGTTTATTCCTCTGGGTAGGCCTATCTGTGTTAGTTCCAGTGAAATCCCCATTCCAAGTGTGCGTGTGTCTCTCTGATCGCCCTTCATCTCTTTGAGACCCTCTATTGCTCGTGTAGTCATATCCGTGTGATTGCCGATTCATTTCTTCGCTAGAGTAAGTTTCATACGGTTGCATTTGCTCAAAAGACGTTATTGTGTGACTGGGCGTGACATAGTTTGAATGATACCTTTGACTAGATTCTGAATTCCGAACTCCGCTCTGCACAGGAGGCGTTCGGTGGTGTCTGTATTCAGTATCAGAGTACCCTTTTGAGAATCCTCTCCGCTCATGGCTTGCTCTTTCATATGTTCCCGAGTCTAGTGGATGGTGACTATGACCATAATTCTCCCAGTCATCTGTTTCAGCTTGAAATTGCGAGTGTTCCCATACGACGGTTTCCTCTTTTTGAGACCATTTGTCTTGCCTAGGGCAAGATTTATTCCTTGTGTATGAATATTCGTTTGATCGCCAACTACTTTCTTCTCCAGAGTAAGTTTCTTCAGACGGTTCCATTCCCATTAATGAGCGCACTTGGCGAGAAGATGTTCTGTCGTAACTAGACGTGACATGGTTTCTATGATGACTGTGACTAAGCTCTGACTGTCGAATTCCGTTCTGCACTGGTGGAGTTTGATGGTGCCTGTGCTCACTATCAGAGTATCCTCCTGAGAATTCCCTCCGCTCATGGCTTGCTCTTTCATACGTTCCCGAGTCTAGTGGATGGCATCTATGACCATGCTCCCTCCAGTCAGCTATTTCAGCTTCAAATTGCGAGTGTTCCCAGACTTCGGATTCTTCCCCTCGTCTCCTTTTGTTATCTGGTGACCAGTCGAAGTCTCGTTCCGAAGTTAAATGTTCTGTTTGTCTGTAAGATCTCTTTGTTGCTGATGTTTCGTTGCGGCGTTTACAGTATGAATTGTCTCTCTCATTCCTGAAATGATCCTTCGACTGAGATCTTTTCTCACTTATTCGATCTGTTCTTTCCCTCTTCGATCGAATATTGATTCCACTGGATTCCCGACTGTCAGTGTCCCAAGCAGCTGTAGAAGTCTGTTGATTGCGCTTGTAGTCGTGAAATCTTCGGGCTGGTTCTCTCGATGATCTTTTCGCAGTATGTCGCTCGTTCTTTTTATCTCCTCGACACTTTGTAACATCCTCTAATCTCACGAACGGGACAACCTCTTTATTTGCTGTTTGACAACACGACGCATCAGGGACGAGTTCATTTAGCTTAGGTATTGTGCTTGAATCTGATCCTAACCTTTCTATAGGTTTCATATTCTCCATTTGTTGATCACTCGATGAAGTGGGAAGACAATCGTGCCTCTTCCTTCCTGTGATCGCCATGTTTGATTTGCCTGTGCCCTGTGCCTTAGACGGCTGTGTCTTCCTTTTGTTGGCATCGCTGTCTTTTGAAATATTTACTTGTGTCTCCAGGTCTTCCGCCGGATGTTCGATAGATGTCTCGTCTTTTGTAGATCTCTCGATGTTTTCGTCGTCTGTTGAAGACGAACGAAGGTTCTTTAAAAGGTAATCATGCACCGGATGACACAGAGGACAGCGACGGTCAATCATGTCCTTGTCAAGAGATTCATCGTTGGGAAAGACGTGACCTATTTGACAGAAACAAAACAAGCATATCCCAACATTGCTTAAATCATATCATTGCTGTGATTAATCTATGATAACTGCGGCTTTATATATCCATATTAACCAAGTGGGGCATATGAGATTGTAACAAGGATAAGGATTGCAAATTGTACCATGATAAGAACAAAATAATCAATGATCTATGTTACAGATGCAAACTACTAAAAGTATTGCAGATTTGAACATTAAAAACATTAGCAAGTGCATGCAAAGTTCAATCCATGGCTCCAGGGATCATTCGTTCTTCTTTCCTGCTGTAGTCCCACTCTTCTGCCTAGTCTGTAGTCTTGATGAAGTATCTCACATGAACTTTAAAATAATCTTAATTACGTTATTTACACTAGATTCCGGTGCTATAAAAGTCATTTGATGAGTTAGATTTTTTCGATACGCTAAAGTCAGTGTAATCTCTATTTAAACACCTGAAAGCATAATGTACAGGAGAGGTCCTATAAATTCTCAGCAAGGGGACAAACAAAAAAGTGACTAGATGCTTTCTTGCTTACTTACTTACATACACGGTTTACTATCATTCGCGTTACCCACATACACATTATCTTTATTACAACACATTGCAATAGATCACATTCAGCAATGTGCTCTGTTGCAATGCATAAACGTAGTGTGTGTGATTTTATGCATTGCAATAGAGCACATTCACGGAGTGTGTGCTCTGCTGAAATGTATTAACAGCACTTAAATCCGCTGTAGCCTACCACGATGGGTACATTCGGCATTATCACACACACGCTGAACATATCACCTACATTACTGTCTGTCGTATGCAATTATACGGTGTGTATTCGTATACAGTAGGAAGTAATGTAGGTAGAGATGTGTTGGTGTTCAACGTGATAATGGCTAATTTACAGTCGTTGTGGGCTACAGCGGAATCCTAACAATTTCTGCATCGTACACTGTTGTTACCTTTGGAACAGCACATCCACTGTGACACATAGTTGGCGTTCAACTCCATATCATAGAACTTGTTGAGATACAGAATGTAGTCGTCAATGTCATCCATTCGTTCATGTCCTTTCAGCTCCGTGGATAGTGTCTTGTTCACTTTCTCGACGGTTTTCCAGATTGCCAGTAAGTCCGGCTTTCCTGTTTCAAGGGAAGGCAAGGATTCCATGCGTCCTTTGCAGCGAAGGATTGTCCTTAGGTTGGGTCCTCTGATGAGTTTCTCTAAGCGAAGAATTTGAATTTCTATATAGATTCTGTATAGTATTATTATGTCACCAGCGATTGAAGATTTGAAATAAGATGGCGCCCCAGTCATCATCTGTACTCCCATCTTGTCCAGAGTTGGACTGTATTTCACTGTTACACTCTTTGCAAAATTTGCAAGCAGACACTCGATTTCGTACAGGATACAGACGGAGCCTAGTCTTAGCCTGGCACCCTTTCCATTGCTTAGCAAATCATTGTCAATGCTCCAATTTGATCGCAGCCAACATTTTACAGAATTAGTTGTCTTATCCTTCAACAACTTGCTTTCTGCTAATCTTCGTTTTGCTTCATTTAACAGCCATTCGGCACCTTTAATGACTTTATTATATCGTGGACAGTAAATGACTTTGTCTTTGCATATCGGACACTTCAAGATGAGAGAGCTATCGACGTAGCAAGGCCGATGTTTCTCGAATCTTTTGACCCAGTCGTCCATGTAATTGGTTTCTACAAGGTGAGAACATGGTTGCAAAACAACAAATCTGCTTTTCAGAGTTAATCTAATGCCAAGCTGCTTTTCAATCTTCACGAATTCTGCACGGTCGCACTGCCGACATTTACTTGAACAAGGTTCTCCGCAAAGACCTACACAGTTATGGGTACAGTATAGTAATTTCCCACATGAACGATTGCATGGCGGACGGTCGCAAGGCTTCCAACAAGCCTGGTTACAGGCATAATGCGGACATGACCACTCGCACCGTTTATAACAAAGTTGAGATGTTTCATAGCATAGAGTAGTCGAGTCAAAAGGAACATGGGAACACCGGGATTTTGCAGTCAATGGCTCCAAACAAGGGTCGCAGGTAGAACCGCATCTACTCTGGCATTTGTGTAAACATAATGGAAACTGTTTGTTACATGTGTTACGGCAGACTGAATGTTCCCCAGTGCATGCACAATCTTCACATTTTCGTTTACACAGGTGGCCACAGTCAAGTACAACATTACACGGATTCGGACATCCAATAATAGGCGTACTGGTGTTTTTAAGCGTATGGCATGGAATAGTGAAGTCATGATTTGGTAATTTTGTACTGCATGTTAACTTCAACGGTGTCATACATTCCGCCAGTTTCTCGAGTCTTCTGTAGCAGTCGATCATGTTCGTATGTCCATCTTCGCAGGTCTTGACTTCAACCTGTTCGCAACATAGGTGATTGGTTGCATCTTCAGAACACCGAAGCCTTACTATGTGTTCGCAAGGGAGAGTTCGGTCAACTATGACTGTACACAACTGTGGACATTTAGGAGCTCCACATATCTCTTGGCATTGGTGGCCACATGATAGGAACTTTTCACATGGCTTCTGGCATATCACGGCCTCGGGGTTTTCATGGCATTCGATCCTTATTGTATGACGACACTTAGGCAAAGTCTTTTCAACTTGTACAGTACAGTTTCCGCATCGTTCACCACATTCCTTGACACAACGATGACCCACTAAACAAAGTTTTTCGCACGCTGTCTTGCACCTGTGCTGAAGTGGATCCAAATAGCACGGGACTTCTGCCTTGTGACTACAAATAGGCAACGTCTTGATGACTAACTCTTGGCATTTCCCGCAAGCTTTCGAGCACAGACTAGTGCACTGGTGACCTGCCTGGCACGTTTTCTCGCACCGATTCTGGCATTGGAAATAATCGACCAACCTGCTGCAAGGCATTACTGCTTTATGCTGGCAATTAGGCAAAGTTTTCTCAGTCATCACTGTACATAAGTCTTTGCAGGTCTCATAACATTGTTTCTTACAAGGATGACCAGAGTCACAAGATTTTTTGCAAGGTTCATGGCAATAATAGAATGCTTCTGCCCTGATAACGGCCTCTTCGTCGGAAGTGTCAGAGAACTTCCTGAAATGTTCAACGCGCGCAATCAACCTCTCGTTTTCATTACAAGGTATGAAAACCTCATGCTTGCATCTAATCAAAGTGCGTTTGACCGGTTCAGTGCAAACACAATACTCATAGTAGCACGGATTTTTACATTTGTGACCTGCAGGACACAATTTTTTGCACGGTTCCATACACTTAAAGTAATTTTCGTCTTTATGACACTCCATCGTCACCGTATGTTGGCAACGGGCCAGCGTTCTCTGAACAGGTATAGGGCAATTACCGCAGACCAAATGACACTCTTTAAGGCAGCCATGTTCGCTTCTACAGCCCGCTGGTGTCCGCTGACAAGGCTTCATGCATTTGTATTCCTTGTGTCCTGGATCCGATTCATGACATTTTCTTTCGCAAGAGTGTCCACAATCCAAACGATCTTCGCATGGAAATGTGCAGCCATGCGCAGGAACTTTGCTAAAGTCCGGAGCGCACGATACATAAGAAACATTATCTGGGTGTTTGCGGCATCCAAGAGGTATCTTCTCAGCTAGCCTCCCTTCACTTTTAAACGTGTCTAAGATATCTCGCCAGAGGGGGCTGGTATCACGAAGAAGGTCTCCATTTCCAATAATGTACAGACCTTTACGAGCCCGAGAAAGAGCAACGCATACACGGTTCGATATGCTCAGAAAACCAATGTTGTTTTTCCTATTGCTGCGAACTAAAGATAACAAGATTATGTCGTTTTCCTCTCCCTGGAAGTTATCCACTGGAGTGATTCGGACGCCTTCAAAGTCCTTCTTTGGAAAGTGTTTTCTTAGGAGAAAGAGCTGACCGGTGTACAGAGTCAGAACGGTAATTTTGTCAGAAGAATATCCAATGTCAAGCAGATACTTGCAGAATGCCGCAAGAAACATGGCTTCGTGCTCATTTGAATGACTTTTCAAATCGTCTACACTGCTTTCTTCAAAGCTATGCGTTAAGAAGAAGAGATTTCCCATAACTCCAGCTATGTTGTCGTATTCGTAAACATTACTGTGGTCGCGCAATGACCTGTATATATGTGGAACAAGTAGTTTCGATATTTCGGGTCTCATTCTGTGTTGGATTGCAAGACATTCGCAGTTCATTCTGTTTAGTAACATTCTTTCAAACAGCGATACATGTAGCCAGTAGTGCTTTGCCAGGCGATCGTCAGCTGGCTTTGGTCTCAGTTGCTGATGATCACCGATTAGGATCAGTTGCTGGCAGTCCTCGGATAAACTGGCAACGATGTGTGCTTCCAGGACTTCCGCCGCCTCTTCCACTATCACAATCTTTGGCTTTACTGCTTTAAGTAACTTATTGTTTTTAGCAGCTAAAGTTGTGGTCATTGCAACAATTTCTGCTTCTGATAAAATCTTGCAGTGTTCGTTGTATAGTATGGTATCTAGCTTCGTCTTTTCCTGTGAATGCTCCTGTTTGGTTGTTTCCAGTTCTTCAATTTTTTGGTCGATACATAGCGAAACCCAATAGTTGTACAAACGCCATCTGTCGGGAAGATTTAGATTCCAGACATTGGCTTCATAAAAACTGTCCGTCTCGTGAAACCGCTGATGTATTTTGCGCAGACACTGCCATGTATTGAAATATTCGTCATCCTGCGATACCTTAAGAAATGCATTTGCACGCACTTCTTCCTTACAGTCCTGAATATCAGGTGTCGGCCTTGTATTGTAGACATCGCTTTGCCTCCCAACCTGTTCATCACATTCGTCTTCATAGTAGTCAGCATCCTCTTGAATATACGCGTCTTCTGCTTCCTCACGTAACACATCTGACTGCCATGCATAACCTCTTCTGTCGTATAACCAGTTCAAAAGAACCGAAGGTTCCCAACCCTTGCCTCGAGTAAGCATATCATACTGACCGTGAGACATGAAATCCTTTAAAACCTCTTCATGCAAAAGTTCTTCTCGTGCAAGCTCTACGAATGCTGCTGAGCACGTTAAGTGATGTTCAATATCACTTAATCTGCCTTTTGTCCAACCTATTTCGCTACTCCAATTCGAATGACGCATGATTTCAAAAAGCTGACACCTCTTAAGGCTTTCATTTTCAGACGAACATCTGCTGCCAAGTCTTACGATCTTGTTTTTATTTACTTTGTACGGGTGACGTCTGATGATTTCCTCCAAGAATTGATCAAGAGCATGATTTGTATAGCATACAATCAAGATCGGTCCGTCCCACAAAGGTTCTCTGTTGGGTTGTATGTTTGGAAACTGATCTTCAAAATAACCAACTGGTCTGTATTTGTTAGCCAACATCAATTGAACGATAAGTACCCCGATGAACGTCTTTCCTGTTCCAGGAGGACCTTGGATGACGGCAAATTCTTTTGTCAGCGCTGCTTTCAGAGCGCCATATTGAGAGTCGTCTAATCCTAGCTGCTCTGCACTAGGCCAAGAGCTTGGCTTTAGAATGAGTGCGTTTGTTTTACTGACTGGTGTTCCGTCTTGTTTTTTGGAAGATTTCTTGTCAACTCTCTTAATTGCGGATGAAAAATTGTATATAAAACTTCTGTTGAGTAAGTATTTGGGGGGAGGAACTTGGTCGTGCCCGTGGTTCAGTAGATACTTTTGAAAGGGTAATGCTTTCTCGTCTAGGTATTGCAAGACGCCTAGTACGTTTTTATATGGTTCGTAATAGGCTGGACTTTCAATCATCTCATAGTGACGATTGAATTGGACGGAATTGACCTGAGTGTTTTCATTTTCAAAACTCACAAATACAATGCCATTGCAAAGGTCTTTGACGTTTCTTTCAGCGATTGTTCCAATCAACATCGTCTGGAACTGATCGTCTGATAAGCACACAAGGGAACCGAAGGTAAGTCTTTTACCGGCGCCCCACCTCACTCTCTTCAACCGACTTGTATCAAAGTGTATCTTATGGACTAAGCCGTTTGGTGAGCAACGCCAAGAGACGATCTGAACTTTCTGATAGACTTTCATGACACTCCTTCTCTTCTTATCAGTTCCTTGTCTTCTGCTTTCTAGCAGATCAGCTAAGCCTTCTCTCAACGGACGTATGAGGTCCTCTCGTAGCAGTCTAAACTGAACGTCGAGGTAGTCGTTTACATTAATGTATCGAGTAAAAACTTTGTTTTTGCGAAGAAACGGATCTCCTTTTCCTTTGATATCTTCACAGGTAGGTGTTACGCTGATGCATTTAAAGTTATCTTCATTCAGCGAAAGAAATTCTTCTTCTTCTTCGGTGTCTCGTGTTGGAACTCCGAGAAGCCGATGTTTGGCTGCCCACTGCAGTTCTTGCTTCAATTCGTCGAATGAAGTAGATTTCTGCAGATAGCAAATTGGAGCAGATAGTAGCGTAACAATATCCAGCGATCTGCTGGGCAAAACTTTCACCAAACGCTTGAGTATTTCAGTGATTCTATTGAAAACTTCGATATTTATCGGTTCTTGCCCGCTGATGTATCTGTTCAGGTACAGGGCAACATTGTCTCTAAGGAATTTACTTCCATTAATGTGATTTAGGAACGTAGTAAGCCGATCTGATTCTCTAGATTTGCAAGCCACGGCAATCACTTGTATCAACAGCTCTGTCAACTCTGTTCTATAGGAGCCGCGTTTCAGGCGTTCAACGAATCCGAATCTAGGTTTCAACAACTTCGCAAGGACTTTTTCCGGTTCATCCATTTCATGAGTTAGGTTTCTCAATTTATTAAAGTTCAAGATGTCTGTAAAGTTATCTGAATCAGATGCTGTGTCCTTCTCATTTGCCATGTTCTTGTCATTCGTTTGATTGGACGCCTGACCGTTTTCAAGGCTTTCTTCCAGTTTCTGTCTCTTCTGCGGCGTTGCCTCATTATTAGACTCGCGTTTTCTTGTCCTGCTGTAATAAACACAGCTCACATCCTTAAGACAGAATTTTCTTAAAGCATTACTTCTTTGTTACTATGATGCGTATGAAGAAGAGAAGCATGTGAAATGCAGGATATAGGATAGCCTACAAAAATTGACTCTGGGAAACATTTCTAAGGGACGCTAAATCATGGTCATCTGTCAGATCTCAGCAATAATCAAGGTGCGTGACAACAAACGATTGGATAAGAGTTACTGTAGTGGTATAGCATTTAGCGGTGAGAGAGCGGGAGACAACTCTGAGCTGGCGCAGTTGATAGTTGCAGTCGCGACCGAGCTGGTGAATGTATGTGCCATGCAAATGATATTTATTGTTTCCTACGGTCACTAAAAGAAGTACACGTTGCCACACGCCACAGGAAGTAACACGGAAACAAAGTTACCCATTGAGTCACCTAATGCTAGCAATCGGATAACTTCGATTCGAAGTTAGAACGACCCAGCGAATACCATAATCGTTTAGTGAACACTACATCGCGATTAACAGTAAGCCTATCGAAGGCTTTGGACAAGTCAAAAAAGGTACCCATTGCTCGACGATCTTCATTAATTGTTTTACTAATTCATTCAACAAAATCTGAATGGTTTAATTTCTTAGATGTATTTATAATCTGTTGCCTAGTGTATCGCTACCACTGATGGAAATACAAGGACGTTTAAACACTACCTTTTCCAAAGCATTGTAATGGTATGTAATGATAGAAACATGGCAATAGTTAGATATATCAGATTTAAACAAGGGCATAACGTCTGCAAATCTCTAAAGCTCGGATGCCATGGCCATACAAAGAGATTGATGACAAGCGTCAAAGGAACAACAAGATTATCAACCGAATGTTAGTACATGAAACAGGAATATCAGCAAGACAAATAGATTGCTGCTATCAAGCTCAACGAGTTACAATTTATTTTCATTCACAACTGATCGTCGGACGAATAGCTAACAGACGGGTAATTAGACTAGGTATAGGCCTACTTCAAATTAGCTGAATGATATAAAAATATATGCTGAAGTTCATAGTTGGCTTGGCGCATGATACAGGCAATGTTCCCTCTAAGCTGCGCGCGTGCGCGCGCGCGCACGGCATTTCAAACGAGCGCGCACAGGATTTCCTCCTAGCGCACAAAATTTTGTGAACTTTCATTTTTATGTCGAAGTGAAATTTAGCCCTTTTGACCAGACGAGTTCAAAAGACAACAACAAGGCCTGTGTTAAGAAATGTCTGCCCGTGTTGGTGTCAGCCTCGCTGCGGTCAGAGCTCTAGCCTGTATATGATATTCGCTTCACGATACATGATATGTCTAGGTTGCCCGATGTGTCAGAGTTAAAGGTAGATCACTCGGCACTGACCCATGACCGTGGGTCAACGTCTGCCCGAGAATTATATCTGCCTTATCCATTTCTCTTTCGTTCTTTCTCTCACTGTCGGTGTCTGTCTCTCGTTTCTCTCGTTATGCCTCTGTATATCTGTTGCAGCCTGCCTCTGACTTTGTCTTTGTATCTTTATACAGAGCCATATGTGGCCTGTATACTACATATGAATGCAGTCTTCAGTCTTCATGATATTATATATTCGGCCAGATGTGAAAGCAGTCCTTCAAAGTTCATATTACAGTCGCTAATTAGCCAGTTGACTTCATAGCCAGTCCTTGACTGGATAGCTGTTTACGTGGACCTCACTTCTGCTTTTAAATATAATGTATGAACGAAAATTATCCCACGGGCCACAGCCAACACTACTGGTAAACGATGGGACGAAGTTGGATTTATTTAAAACGTCACATAAGACACAAAACACATCTCGATTCCGTTACAAAACTCAAACATAAAGATTGAGGCATTCTGAAGATGTTCAAGGAATGAACCAGTGAAAGATTGGAGTTAGCGCAGCGAAATACATCAAAGCCAGAAAAGGTGAAAGTTTTCATTGATAGCGTTGTATACTTGCTGTTAAATTGACCACCTAGGCTAGACTGTCTAATTAGAATTAAGAGCCTTGTAAATTCTGGGAGGGAAAAAATTGACATTGATCACGTGTGTGCTCATTGGCAATCTCGCAAAGACAGACGCGTGAAAATCTAATCTTAATTTTTTGTCCTTTTTATTCCCTACAAGGATTTTCTAGCCTTTAATAGTCTAATATTATACGAGCCTTAATTGTTTAGGAAACAACTTGAATCATGCATAGGTCTACGTTGCTAAAATGCAATCATAGAAAGCAAACTGTTGTGAATCGATTAATCTTTTGTTTTATTAAGTGGCTATATTGAGTGGGGTTATCGCACATTTGAACCCACATAAGGGCAGAAGAAGAAGTTGCAGCCTACATGCTTGTCAATTATATTTGTTCATGTTATGATCAAATTACAATGTGTAGGCTATACGTAGGACTATTCATTCTATACAATTCTACAACAATGTTTGTTACATGCACATGGGTGCTTTTCACTTACTTACTTCAACCTGTCTTTAGCCTTTTCGTTTTGCATGATGCGATTCTCTAGGTTTTTAGTGTAGGCTTATATATGGTGAAAATGGAGATGAAGCCTCTCTAAAAGGCTTCTATTACCCCCCCCTCAAAAATGCCCACCACGCTCACGCCACCTTCACGAGGTAATCCTGCTGGAAACAAAAAATAGCGTTGTGTTCTACCGAGTCTTCGCCGGTATAAGAGATTCTTGAGATAAGGAGCCTGAAGGACGGAACATGGAGGACATCGACGCGAGAGATGGTGTCTCGGTAAAAAAAATACCGAAAGGAAGGCTACTGGAAAACACCTCTTTAAGCTTCCCGAGTAGCCTACGCCTACAATTTATTTAGCAAGGGTAAAAAAGTTTGCTGCTCACGCGGCAGGCCAATGCGCGCATGGCGAAAAAAAATTAGAGGGAACATTGGATACAGGTCAGTACAACTTAAGATATAGGCCTACATAAAATTGTGCGTTTAAATAAATATATGATCAATCAAATTGATAAAGAGAACGATAATATTTTGTCCTCGGACTTTCAGTCAAAGCTCAAATGCATTTATAATATACTTTGAAAAGATATTGACCATCAGCATATAGGTTGTAACAGCTTTAACAACAACACCTACAATGAACAGTATATAACTGCGAATGGCTTTCAGGTGTAGGCTGGCAATTTACGTCATAAAGTTAAGGTTCACACGATTTCTTTAACAGATCATTTACTTGCTTAGGCCCATACTCTTTGTATAGTTTAAAGCAATGCCCTAACGCCCTTTTGGTAAACAGCAGAGTGCGGTTGTGTGAATGGATATTGTTTTCTGAAACGGATAAGATTGCTGGCACGATGCTTGCTCTAAGAGCTTCATATGACAACATGGATATGAATCTCCGTCACATAAGTGAAGAATATCAGGCCTAATGCACTGCCACGGGGTCGTGTTTGTCCTTCAGTTTCTGTTTCAGTTTTTGTTTCCCTGTTTCTGGCAAAGGCTGAGGCAATGCAAGGCTGGCTTCGTATAACCAATGTATGGCATGCAGCTGCTTAGCAAGAGTCTACACAGACAATGCAACGCAGTGTTGTACCTCACAAACGCTGCCTATAGACTATAGCTTAAGCGATGCTAAACTTCACTAAAAACAACAAACAACTTGCACAGGGTCTTTACACAAAGTCGAACCCGTAACCGCATGACCATCGACCAAAGTCGTACCAATGGACCATCAGTAAGCAAAGAATGTTGAGATATCGAGAAAAGTCAGCAATGGCGGCCTGTCTCTATCGCTGTCGCTGTCTCTGTCTGTCTCTTTCTCTCTGTGTGTCTTTGTCTGTCTGTCTTTCTCTTTCTCTTTCTCTCTCTCTCTCTCTCTCTCTCTCTCTCTCTCTCTCTCTCTCTCTCTCTCTCTCTCTCTCTCTCTCTCTCTCTCTCACACACACACACACACACGCACGCACGCACACACTCTGTGTCTCACACACAGCCCAAGTAGCCAATGCATCCTACTTTGTCATTCAAACCATGCTGCACAATAGGACCTACCTTTGGAGCGACATCGTTCCTTTCCAAAACAGCCTACGACGAATAGGCCTAAAATTTCCAAAGTTTCCTCGCTGAGCGCTGACATAATTATTGCATAAACGTCGTTCCATATTCTCTTTAAATCTCGCTAAGCGTACACTGCTCATACAAAATCATTAAATCCAGGAAGCTGTTGATCAATACTCCAGCGGCAACAATTAGCAGCCTTAGGAAATTTTGTATGTACAAAAATAGCGCACGAAAGCCACGCACGAATGTTTTCAGATTATATAAAACTTCAAATACACTATCGAATCGATAAACTGCTAACGCATTGCTTAGTAACGCCAGAAGCCATAGCAACCTGCAGAGTGCCCCATGCAAGTATCGATTGTCTGGCTCTAAGTGATAAGTCAAGCGTCCATCGAGAAAACAACAGATAAACAACTGAACGTCCTTCTATGATCGCATTACAGTCGCATAATTCTGCTTCAGCCAGATACAGCTGCCTGTGCATAGGCTATTGCGTCGTGCGAACGGATTGTCTAAATTTAACCCTTTAGGGAAATATTTTAGCTTCGGTTTCGATTTCTCGGAACAACGCCTAGTCATCGAGCAGAAAAGGACTATTGACTTGCTGGATCGTTTAAATTGCCCACGGCGAAACACGTCTACGGTTGGTTCAAACACTGCTTCTGATACGCCCGTTTCGGCTCAGTGACTAGCATTTCAACAGCGACCAGCAGACCAAAACAACCCCTACTCTATAGAATCTTCATTCTTCTCTAATCCACTGCAACTAGGCAGGACCAGAAATGCAATGACGCCATTCTTCTCCATGCTCTACGGTCCTCTCTATTGCTTTGTAGCTCAGTCAATGCTTGTACTTGCCGGCTTTACGCCAAATGAATCTTTAGATAAAAAGCAGGAGGGTCTCAGAATATGGTTGCTCAATGTTCATGCATATTGTAGCAGAATCAATGAACGATCAGCTTGTTATTAGTTGAGCATATACAATCTCGTGAAATGTTAGGTTACAAGTCGTGCTCGCGCAAATATAAGGCAGTTTTCTGTTTAGGTTCGTGGGCTAACTCTGTTGATTTCCTTGTCTACTTAATTAATTTTCCTGACTAATGTACACCTTTTATACTTAGTGGGGGGCCCAGACACTCAGTCATTTCAAGTTGATGTAAAAGTTTCGTTTTCACTACCAATTTGAAGGTAATGGTCTGTAGATCAATATTCGTCCGAGGGGAAAGCATGCAGATAAAAAATTAAGGGTGGGGGGCTCGAAAACCCCCTCTGGCCTATGGGAAATATGTGTATTTTTTCCAGTAATTTCAAATAGATGCAAAAGTTTCTTTTTCAGTATCAATTTGAAGGTAATGGTCTATAGACCAATATTGGTCCAAGGGGAAAGCAGTCAGATAAAAAAAAGAAGCGTGGGGGCTCGAAAAACCCCTCCAACCTATGCAAAATATGTGTATTTTGCTCCAGTTATTTCCAGTAGATGCATAAGTTTTGTTTTTCAGTACCAATTTGAAGGTAATGGTCTCTAGATCAATATTGGTCCGAGGGGTAAGCATTCAGATTAAAAAATGAAGCGCGGGGGTTCGAAACCCCCACCTCCGTCCTTTGCGAAATATGTGGATTTTACTCCAGTCATTTCAAATAGATGCAAAAGTTTTTTTTCAGTACCAATTTGAAGGTAATGGGCTATAGATCAATACTGGTCCGAGGAGAAAGCATTAAGATAAAAAATAAAGCGTGGGGGTTCGAAATCCCCCGGCCTATGCTAAATATGTAAATTGTTGTAACTTTTGATTGGGTGGTCTGATTTGAACATATTTGGTATGTATGGATTCAGAATCATGAGATGCAAGTGATATTAACATGCATATTGCACATAAAAGCGTATATTACATATAAAAGCGTGGGGGTTATAAATCCCTTTTCCGGCCTATGCGAAATATGCGTATTTTGCTACAGTCATTTCCAGTAGATACATAAGTTTCTTTTTTCAGTACCAATTTGAAGGTAATGGTCACTAGATCAATATTGGTCTGAGGAGAAAGCATTAAGATTAAAAATAAAGCGTGGGGGTTCGAAAGGTAATGGGCTATAGATCAATACTGATACGAGGGGAAAGCATTCAGATTTAAAAAAAATAAACATGGGGATTCGAAAGCCCCCGGCCAATGCGAATTATGTAAACTGTTGTAACTTTTGATTGGATGGTCCGATCTGAACATATGTGGTATGTATGGATTCAGAATCATGAGTTACAAGTGACTTTAACATGTATATTGCACACAGAAGCAGTGATGGTACCAGTGTTGGGGCATATCCACAAAACTAAAGAAAGTTTCATAAGAAAGTTGCTAATAAACCGGCTATAACAAATTGAACGTACATATACCGGGGTAGTTAAGTATTGCATATTGTTCTTGTCCAGCTACTTCGCACATGTACACTTGCAAAGACGTGTGCATTGCAATTTTGCCTTCATGCGCTTGCAGAAAGAGCATGTACTTGTGCACGTGCACTTCACATCCAGGTGGAAAACATCCCTGGTGACGGGCAGCGAGGTCTATATGGGAAGCAGCTTGGCTTCCTCTTCCTTCCACCCATGATTAGTGGGGTTGTTCAAAGGCATCATGCATGGACCTATGAGCTGTTTTCTATATGCTCGCTTGAAATACACTTCTATTGAGATGTTGATCCAAAGCATCGGTTGTTGGGGGAATTCTCTCCACGTCCCTAGTCTTCTGTGAGAACACCTTCATTCGGACCAGGTCAATGTCAATGTCATCGTTGAAGTCATTGGAGCACAGCCTACAGACGAATTTCGCTGCCACTTCTTTCAGCCTTGGCGATGTTTTACATGGATTGTCGACGACAGTTGCAAATTCCTCCATGAGGGATGGCACTTCGTGCATCAACTTGCAGCAGTATCGCTTACCCTTGAACTTGAACGATCCTGATCCTGTAAATGTCTGATCTGTAAATGCATGAAAGAGGGCCATTGCTTTGCACGTTGTCGTTCCAAGGTTTGAGGCGATAGTGTTCAGGGAGATCATTCTAGTTGTCTTTCCCGCTTTGAAGGAGATCCATATTTCTGCAGCAGGATTCAGAATCTTGATATGATGGAAATTACTCAACAGAATTACGACAACATCAGTATCTCCGGTATGGACCATCCCAAGTGACCATGTTTGAAGTGCATGTAAGAGATGTATAAGGACACGAGTGTCTGCTTGTTCATGGTTGCATTGCACCATTGGTGGACTGTTTCCTACATGATGGACTTTATCACCTACAGTGATGTACACATCCTTTTCCTAGCTGAAAGTTGATGCACGAAGTGCCATCCCTCATGGAGGAATTTGCAACTGTCGTCGACAATCCATGTAAAACATCGCCAAGGCTGAAAGAAGTGGCAGAGAAATTCGTCTGTAGGCTGTGCTCCAATGACTTCAACGATGACATTGACATTGACCTCGTCCGAATGAAGGTGTTCTCACAGAAGATTAGGGACGTGGAGAGAATTCCCCCAACAACCGATGCTTTGGATCAACATCTCAATAGAAGTGTATTTCAAGCGAGCATATAGAAAACAGCTCATAGGTCCATGCATGATGCCTTTGAACAACCCCACTAATCATGGGTGGAAGGAAGAGGAAGCCAAGCTGCTTCCCATATAGACCTCGCTGCCCGTCACCAGGGATGTTTTCCACCTGGATGTGAAGTGCAGTAGCACAAGTACCTGCTCTCTCTGCAAGTGCATGAGGGCAAAATTTAAATGCACACGTCTTTTGCAAGTGTACATGTGCAAAGTAGCTGGACAAGAACAATATGCAATACTTAACTACCCCGGTATATATATACGTTCAATTTGTTTTAACCGGTTTATTAGCAACTTTCTTATGAAACATTCTTTAGTTTTGTGGATATGCGCCAACACTGGCACCATCACTGCTTCTATCTGCAACATACATGTTAATATCACTTGCAACTCATGATTCTGAATCCATACATACCACATATGTTCAGATCGGACCATCCAATCAAAAGTTACAACAGTTTACATATTTCGCATTGGCCGGGGGCTTTCGAATCCCCACGCTTAATTTTTTTTATCTGAATGCTTTCACCTCGTACCAGTATTGATCTATAGCCCATTACCTTCAAATTGGTACTGAAAAAGAAACTTTTGCATCGATTTGATATACTCTGGGGTAAAATCCACATATATCGCAAAGGACGGAGGGGGGTTTCGAACCCCCACGCTTTATTTTTAATCTGAATGCTTTCTCCTCAGACCAATATTGATCTAGTGACCATTACCTTCAAATTGGTACTGAAAACAAGAAACTTATGTATCTACTGGAGATGACTGTAGCAAAATACGCATATTTCGCAAAGGCTGGAAAAGGGATTTAGAACCCCCACGATTTTATATGCAATACACGCTTTAATGTGCAATATGCATGTTAATATCACTTGCATCTCATGATTCTGAATCCATACATACCAAATATGTTCAAATCGGACCATCCAATCAAAAGTTACAACAGTTTACATGTTTAGCATAGGCCGGGGATTTCGAACCCCCACGCTTTATTTTTTTATCTTAATGCTTTCCCCTCGGACCAATATCGATCTATAGACCACTACCTTCAAATTGGTACTGAAAAAGAAACTTTTGCATCTATTTGAAATGACTGGAGTAAAATCCACATATTTCGCAAAGGACGGAGGTGGGGGTTTCGAACCCCCACGCTTCATTTTTAATCTGAATGCTTACCCCTCGGACCAATATTGATCTAGAGACCATTACCTTCAAATTGGTACTGAAAAAACAAAACTTATGCATCTACTGGAAATAACTGGAGCAAAATACACATATTTTGCATAGGTTGGAGGGGTTTTTCGAGCCCCCACGCTTCTTTTTTATCTGACTGCTTTCCCCTCGGACCAATATTGGTCTATAGACCATTACCTTCAAATTGGTACTGAAAAAGAAACTTTTGCATCTATTTAAAATTACTGGAAAAAATACACATATTTCCCATAGGCCAGAGGGGTTTTTCGAGCCCCCACCCTTAATTTTTTATCTGCATGCTTTCCCCTCGGACGAATATTGATCTACAGACCATTACCTTCAAATTGGTAGTGAAAACGAAACTTTTACATCAACTTGAAATGACTGAAGAAAAATGCACAGGCACGTTCCTCCACTAACTCCATAGAGTAGGCCTAATGGACTAATGGCAACATCACTGACGTGAAGAGCAATAGGAAGCGGTATCGATTCCGGATATACCCTCCCCAAAGTCCACTCAGTCCATTCGCTAGATGGGTTTACGTTCAAAACCGCGATCACAAAACAGCGATCGTCAAAACCGCGATCACAAAATAGCGATGCACAAAACAGCGACTGCATAAAATAGCGATCATCAAAACAGCGATTTCACCGATTTATTATAGAAAGTTTTCAATGTATCACGAAGTAGGCCCTATACATAGTTATAACAAATGTATAGGCCTAATGATAGATATAAAGACTTAAAATTCCAATTCCACGAAAGTAGTCCAATATAGGTCGATTAGTGTAATTGCCGACGATGCTTTTTATTTTGTCTGCAGTTTCTCTGTTGATTCTTCGAGATGGATTTGGTATTTGTCCGGCGATGTACTTAACAACAACATTTTAAGTTCAATTAAGTTCGCAATCAGGACCAATCAACGCTATCATTTCCGCTCTCACTTTAACAACTTCAAATTATTTAGTAAAATAATTAACGTTAATTAGGTTCGCAATCAGGACCAATCAACGTACATTAAATAAGTCAATCTTCGAAGTTAATCGCTGTTTTGATGATCGCTATTTTATGCAGTCGCTGTTTTGCGCCTCGCTATTTTGTGATCGCGGTTTTGACGATCGCTGTTTTGTGATCGCAGTTTTGAACGTAGACCGCTAGATGGCGTTAGTAAAATGACTAGTAGGACTTGACTGTAACAACTTATGATCATCCGTTCATACTGTAATCATACTTCATTAAATTTTTTGTCGTTTGAAATAATACAGATTCTCATTATCATTTTAAAAACGATATTTGATAGAATCATTGTTTTGTGCTACATAATTATGTTGAATGATTAATATTATGTATAATTCTTCGATCTGTATGCCCAACTGCGCAAGCATCTCCTTGTAGACCCTACATATCTGCACCATGCCATGGCACATTTTCTACTGGTTGTGATTCATGCTTTGATGGTCATTGTTATTGTAGGCCTATATGGAAACAGTAATGAGAAAGCGGCGACCCTGCCATCAGAATGATATTGTTCCTCTTGGGTCCGCAATTATGGCGGATTAACCAAAATTTGAAGAATTCAGAGGAAGAAGAGAAAGAAGAATAAAAAGTAAAAGAGGAGAAAGAAGAAAAAGTTCCTGGCCATGGCTTTGGAATCTGTATTAATTGATTGTCCCTTTATCGGAATCAATTCGTCGTAAGCATTTGGAAGCAAGGTCATTCCGGTGCATTTTCATTTAATTTAAATTCACCAGTATGCAGCAGTGTTAGAATTCATAAGATAATTTTGGGGATTGTTATTTTCGTTTATTCACTTTAAAGGTAGAAAGTAAAGGCAGAAACACAAGCAGTCAGTTGCAAACTTGAAAAATGACATGATCATTAATTATTCGCCTTAATAACAGTTCGCCTAGTTACACGTCGCGTCATCATGAAAATAATGTAACCCTATATCCACAATGTTTGTAGATAAGTCCATATGGCTACCGTACAGAAAATATGCATTTTTATGCATTTTAAATGTTTAAAACTTAAACATTAAATTATAAAAATGAAATTTTTTGTATTGCTAAACTTTATATATTGTCAGCCAACTTTTCACCAAACAACTACAAGAGTTTTTGTGCTATACGAACAACAGCATAATATTCAAAGCCGTAATATCGTAGGTCTAAAAACATTGTCACATTAATATTCGTTTGCAGGAGTCTGTAAGTGTAGGCAAAATAGAATAGAAAATAAAATTGAATCGAACTACTGCTTCGAGTCAAAGCTAGCATGCAAAGAGAAAATTTAAATTTAAACTTAAATTGAAATTAATGCTTGAACGCGTATGGATGACGCCTGTGTTGGAAGCGGTCATCGAAGGATTGATAGGAAGCCGGACGTCCTTCCAGCCAGTCCACAGACATTAAATCAGGGATGCAATACTCTGACAACGATGCATCGCATTCGGAGCTGATTCTGCTGGAAGTTGATCGATGGAAGCCCAGGCTGGGTCTCATTCCGTGTGTATTGGAATAGACAGGTTCAGGTCGATCACCTGTTGGATGGTATCTGCGACGACCTTCTGTGATTCGTGTTCGTAGGTCTGGGTATCTTCCTTTATCCGGTGTTCTCCTATTTGTTCGCTGTCTGGATCTTTCTTCATTTGAATGATCGTTTTCGTAGAACCTTGGTCGTTTGTGTTCTCTTTCTTCTTTCTCGAATGTATATCCGCGATTGCGACCCGGTGATATCACTCTCCCAGGTTCACTCCACTTTCCACGGGAGCTTCCATCTGTGGGCGAGTCCTCCCTTCGTCGCTTCCTCGAACTAGACGCACTGTTTGGTAATTGTTGTCTGCTCCATCTGTAGTCAACCTCTGGAGGTCGCTTACATGAATCTAGGTCTTTAATTTTCTCGGATTGCGTTTTCTTAGAACTCACTGATCTCTCTGCGCGGTTCAGCCGAGCCGTGCTTTTGTCTTGAGTTCTCTCCTGATCATCTTTCATTGTTGTTGGTACTCTTGATGTCACGTTTCCTGCAGTTGCTCTGACAACTGACTTTGTTTTAGTTGGTGTTGCGGTGGCAACTGTTGCTGTTGTCTTCGTTGCAGTTGCATCTGCTGCAAGTCCTTTTGTTGTTTTCGGTGATTCTGTACTCATCGTGCATCCTTTATTACTTTTGTCCACCTCTTCCTTTAAGGGTATCTGGTCAATAATTTGTAATTCGCCTGAGCGAGTACCTGAGCCCTTGGCTGTCGCTGTCTTTGTCTCCAGTTCAATCCCAGTAATTTTCTTCGACTCATCATTGCACTGTTCATTCGCTCCAACTTTTACAGTGCTAACGACGCTGGCTTTCGGACGATCCACTTGCAGTAATATGTTTAGAAGTCGTTCCTCAATTGTTAACACACCTGAGCGAGTACCTGAGTTCCTGGTTGTCGCTGTCTTTGTCTCCAGTTTAGTCCCAGTAATTTTCTTCGACTCATCAGTGCACTGTTCATTCGCTTCAATGTTTTCAGTGCAAACGACGCTGAGTTTTGGACGATTCGTCTGCAATATGTTTAGGAGTCGTTCGTGCACAGGATGACAAGAGGGACAGTTAGAGTCAATCTGGTCTTCTTTCATATCTTCCTCGCGAGAATAGACATGTCCTGTTTAAAACGAAATAGAAAAGCAGATTTTTTTATTATTATGTTTTATGCACATAGCCTATTTAATTGTGAACTTGTATAGCGCCATTACAACAATTTCTCAGAGACGCTAAATCATGGCTATCTGTCAGATCTGAACAGCTACTTATTAAGATTCGACAGACATGTGTCTTTCGCTGCATAAGTCAGACAAAACAGTTAGGAAGATCAAAGGAAGGTCAGAAATGGTGTTACTTTAGACATGCTGAAAATATATCCTGATCTATTTAACCCATAGGCCTGCATGGTATTGATGATGAAATAAATGCAGCATGAAACTCTATCGGTTCAAATGACAGCGCCTCTGTAGAAGTGGAATATCAGTCTTGAATTGACTTTTCTTTTAGTCACCGCAAAATTATCTCTGGAAGAAGGGCTACCGGCGCCCTAGCCGCCCTCGATTTGTTCCAATAGTTTTGAGCAAATATAGTTTAAGGCGGCGCATATGTGTATCATGCATTACATTACATTAATTTGCAATTTGTCACGATCACAAGATTACTGAGACTGAAATTGTCTCACACTCCCACATACTGAATTCCCCTGCAACTATTAATTTTACTTGCTTTTCAGCACTGCTTTGCTAAGCATGCCTACTGTCGTTCATCGAGGCTTATAGCTATATCATGCTATTTACCTGTTAATCATACGACATGCAAACAAGCTCTATGAAGGCAGACTTTACTACAGACTAGACTCAATAAATATGACAAGGTTCTCAGGCAGGTGGCACGTCCATAGCTATAGAATTATTACTGCCCACTATCGTATGCTTCATAAGTTCTCTATCGCAGTCAGTCAAATCAAAACTTAAGGTTCATCCGCTTCAACTTGCTTACCCATTGGTTTCTGGTTTCCTGACCTGTTGATAACGACCTGGCTTCTCTGTATTATATTTTTTTAAAGCAAATAAGCCATATATTGACAGAGCATCAACACCATAAGGTCAAATAAAACAGCAGTTAGTACAAACTCAAAAACCTCAGTAAATGATGCTGAAATCAAAAGGTTTGTACGAACGCTCATACGCTGTCATCAGATTCTGTCGTCGCTCTACCCTATCGACGCAACCTGTTCCAGAGAATCTCAACATTCATACCATCTTCAGCTGTCGATGGGAATCCGTTGGTTGGTTCCTCGTATGTGCGTCGGTCCGCTGCTGGTGACTCTTACACCTTACTGTCCATTGTTTTGCTAACTGATGTAATAATTATATTCGTTCGTAATGACATTTAACATTAGACTGGTCCACAAAATTAAAAGTTGTAAATACATTGCTCCACAAGGCTGCCTTGTTACACATGAAAACATGAGTCTGTATGCAAAATTTTGGAAAGATTTGATTATGTTTAGAGGTCGCTATGTTTTTCGACTTTTTGCCATAATCATATTATAGTATGAACTTGTCAAAAACATGTATAATTTTGATTTTTTTCTAATCGGTTATAAATTATTTTCAAGTCAGTTATTATTTTGAAAAATAAACAGCCCAATTTAGAAATATATACTGCAGTGTTACTGCTTAGTCAGGCTGCATTACGTTTGTAATAAAATATAATTTTGGATAATTAAAGAAGTAATCCAGTCTGCATAAATCCCGTCATTGAAGTGCTGGAAAACCTTCAACCTGCTATTATTTCATTTTGCCTTTGTTGGAACAGAAAATTTTGTCCGATGACTGGAGACAAGTTGCAGCAAGTATTGTTTCTGTGACTCATCCTTAGTATATCATTGTAAGAATGGATCAGAGCCACTCCACGTTCTGCGCAGTCATTGACGACCATCAACAGTTTGCCATTTGCCTTCATCGACTGGGAAGTAGGGTCCAGTGGTCAGGGAGTAAAGGACTTTGATAGGAAGGCTGTGGGTTGTTCTTGACCCTGGATGGTAAAAAGATCAAGCAGTTTTAAAGATCTCCTTGTGACATACTCTTCCAGTGGAGTCTGGTGGTCGAAGGATTTCCTGTCCAGACGCTACATGGATAGCGGATTAGGTGGATAAATAAGATTGTATTACCAGAGCAGCCTCGATGTCATGATTTAGAAAGATGGTGCTTGGTGTTCATGGGTGCTTATTTTAATTCATAATGAAGCTATTAACGCGTCAGATGCGCAATTTTTGCAATTTCTACAAAAGTGTCAAAACCTAGCGACCTCTAAACATGCTCAGATCTCTTCAATTTTTTCAACACAGAGTCTTCTAGTCAAGTGTAACAGGGGCAGCCTTGTGGAGTAGCATATTTTGAAAAAAATATATTTCCCAATGTAAGTTTGGACCAGTCTAATTTAACATCATATAGACCAGAGCAGAGAGCGTCTCTGAGTAGATATCCTGAAGGGGCGCTATATAAATGTTCAGTTACAATACATTACATTCCATAATGCATACATGAATACACGCATACATACTTATGGCAATCGTGAGTAGTCTTGCTTGTTGCTTACCGTTTGTGCAGCAAAACCACTGAGATTCGAAGTTGGCATTCAATTCCAAGTCGTAGAATTGATTCATGTGTTGAATGTAATCTTCAATGTCGTCTTTTCTTTCTCGTCTGTCGAGTTTTGTCGACAGTCGACTGTTAACCTTTTCGATGGTATTCCATATTTTCTGAAAATCAAATTCTTCGGCAGCGATAGAAGGCAATGACTTGAAAATATCCTCACAGCTTTCAATGATTCTAAGTTTGGGACCTCTTGTGAACCTTTTTAGACGACTGACCTGCACTTCTAGATAAATCCTATACACTCTGATTACGCCAGTAGCTATTGAACTCTGTTCGCCATCTATGGAAAGGACATTTAAAGACATTGCCTTTGCAATTTCGTCAGAAATCCGGCTGAGGCGGTCATTTTTCCACTGGGAATCCATCAGCGTTTGGGTTTCGCACAAAAGGCATAAGGTTCCCCAGTTTAGCCGATGTTTCATGATGTCCTTCGGTATATCTACATGGAAACGGTTGAATACTGTATATTTAAAAGCTTGCCTGGCAAGGTTCTTGCTCTCCATTATTCTTGTTTTTGCCATATTGATGTGGAGTTCGTATGTTTTTATTTCTCGGTTGTACCGTGGACAATAACTTACTTTTGAGGTACAAACGGGACACTTCAGGAACATTGAACCGGTGAGCTTGTAAGGAGGTACCATTTTCATGTGTCTCTTTACCCGGGAGTCCATATAAGTTTTCTCAACGATATGGTCACATGGCTTCAAAAGAAGGAACCTGCTTTCTTCTGTAATCTTGACGCTAAGATCTTCATTCATTTCTTTAAGCTTTATATTGTCACAAAGTCGACATATTTTCGGACACACTTCACCGCACAATCCTATACAACCATGTCCACATTTCCTGAGTTTGTTATGGCACGGTTCATTGCACGGTACTCGATCGCATGGATGACTGCAGATTGCCTTGCAGCTGTGGTGCGGACAGGTCCAACGACATGGCTTGTCACATGGTTTATATGGTATGCTGCAGCTATGCACCAGTGAACGGTGATGGCACTTGATCTCACACATGTCATAGTAGCATGTGCCGCACGGATATCCGCAGGGAAGCAGGCATTTGTGCGAACAAAGTGGATAGTACTTGCTGCATACGTTAGTGCAGTCTGAATGTTTTGTATCCGTAACGCATTGCTGACATATCTTCCCGCAACGATGCCCACATTTCAGTTTGACATTGCATTTCTTTGGACAGCCGTGATCGTACTGGCTGTTATTTTGCAGGTGACACAGAACCGTGAACATGTGCAGTTTAGTACTGCATGTCTTCGTAACAAGTGTCTGACACTGAGAAAGGTCTGTTACACTATTGCAACACTCAATCATCTTTTTGTGTCCATATATGCAAGTAGTAACCTCGATTTTCTTTCGACACTGATACGTCTCTGGGTCTTCGAAACACTCCATTATCACCTTATGCCCGCAAGGGAGCAACTGTTCGACTTTTGTTTTACAGAAAACCGTACATTCTGGTACTCCGCAGATTTCTTGGCATTTGTGACCACAGGATAACGATTTCTTGCAAGGCAACGGGCATACCACATCATCTGGTGATTGGTGACATTCTACCGTGTTGGTATGCTTGCATCTCGGTAGCATCTTTTTCACTCTAACCTTACAATCCCCACAATTTACTCCACACATTTTAGGGCACTTATGACCAAAGGGGCAAAGTCGTTTGCATGGTTCCTTGCATATGTACTTGGTCAAATCCACGTGGCAGGCAATCCTCGCCTCGTGTTCACACAGAGGCAACGTTCTTAGGACTGGGACTGCGCAATCACCACACGTTTCGTAACATAGCTTCGGGCAAGGATGTCCTTCAGGGCATGTCGTGCTGCATTTGTTCTTGCAGGCATAGGTTTCTTCCGATTGATGGCAGGGTAGACTCACTCTATGCTGACAGCGAGGTAAAACCTTCTCCACGTTGACCTCACATTTTCCGCAGATTTCGTGACACTTTTTTTGACAAGCATGACCAGCTGAACACGATTTCTTACAGGCCTCTAGACACGGATAGTCAAGCACTGAACTAGAACAAGCCATACGAGCAAGATGACCGCACTCTGTCAACATTCTTTCAACCTGCACACGGCAATCATTGCGTTGCAAGAACAGTTCCTCGTTCATGTAGCAGGGCATCGTGGCTTCATGCTGACAAAGTGTAAGTATTCTTGTGACTGTTTCCTTGCAGTCTCCACAATACTCACAGCACTTTTGTTGGCATTGGTGTCCTGCTTTGCACAATTCTTTGCATCTTTCTTTACACATGAAATTGTTTTCGTTCACGTAACAAGGCATGATTGCTTCATGCTGACAATCTGATAGCGTTCTTTTCACAAGAACTTCACAATTACCGCAATATTCGTAACATAGCCTTTGACACTTATGATCCAACATACAATTCTCTGGTTTTCTATCACATGGTTTGCGGCATTTGTATTGTTTGTGGTCTTGATCAAACGGGTGACAGTTCCTCTCACAAACATGACCACAATCCAAACGGTATTCGCATGAAAATTTGCAGCCATACGCAGGAACTTCAACAAAGTCCGGAGCGCACGATACATAAGAAATAGTATCTGGGTGTTTGCGACATCCAAGAGGTATCTTATCCACTAGCCTCCCTTCACTTTTCAACGTGTCTAAGATATCTCTCCAGAGGGGGCTGGTATCACGAAGAAGATCTCCATTTCCAATAATGTACAGACCTTTACGAGACCTAGAAAGAGCAACGCACACACGGTTCGGTATGCTCAGAAAACCTATGTTGTTCTTCTTATTGCTGCGAACTAAAGATAGCAAGATTATGTCATTTTCTTCTCCCTGGAAGTTATCCACTGGAGTGATTCGGACGCCTTCAAAGTCCTTCTTTGGAAAGTGTTTTCTCAGGAGAAAGAGCTGACCGGTGTACAGAGTCAGAACGGTAATTTTGTCAGAAGAATATCCTATTTCAAGCAGATACTTGCAGAATGCCGCAAGAAACATGGCTTCGTGCTCATTTGAATGACTTTTCAAATCGTCTACACTGTTTTCTTCAAAGCTATGCGTTAAGAAGAAGAGATTTCCCATAACTCCAGCTATGTTGTCGTATTCGTGAACATTGCTATGGTCGCGCAATGACCTGTATATATGTGGAACAAGTAGTTTCGATATTTCGGGTCTCATTCTGTGTTGGATTGCAAGACATTCGCAATTCATTCTGTTTAGTAACATTCTTTCAAACAGCGATACATGTAGCCAGTAGTGCTTTGCCAGGCGATCGTCAGCTGGCTTTGGTCTCAGTTGCTGATGATCACCGATTAAGATCAGATGCTGACAGTCCTCGGATAAACTGGCAACGATGTGTGCTTCCAGGACTTCCGCCGCCTCTTCCACTATCACAATCTTTGGCTTGACTTCTTTAAGTAGTTTGTTGTTTTTAGCAGCTAAAGTTGTGGTCATTGCAACAATTTCTGCTTCTGCTAAAATAGAGTAATGTTCGTTGTTCAGTGTGTTGTCTAGCTGCGTCTTTTCCTGTGAATACCTATGTTGGGTTGCTTGCCATTCTGCCATTTTTTGGTCGATACATAGTGAAACCCAATAGTTGTACAAACGCCATCTGTTGGGAAAGCTTAGAGTCCAGACATTGGCATCATAGAATGGGTTTATCTCTTGAAACCGTTGATGCATTTTGCGCAAAGTTTGCCATAGTTGGAAATTCGTGTCGAAATATGATACTTTTAAAAATGCATGTTTTCGCATTTTTTCCTTACAATCTTGAAAATCAGGCTTTGGTCTTGTATTATCGACATCGTTTTGCCTCCCAAACTGTTCATGCCTTTGATCCTCATAGCAGTCAGCATCCTCTCGAATATACGGGTCTTCCGCTTCTTCGTGTAACACATCTGACTGCCATGCATTGCCTCTGCTGTCGTATAACCAAAGCAACAAAACCGAAGGTCCCCACCACTGACCTCGGGTAAGCATTTCAAACTGACCGTGAGACATGAAATCCTTCAAAACCTCTTCATGCAAAAGTTCTTCTCGTGCAAGCTCTACGAATGCTGCTGAGCTCGTTAAGTGTTCTTCAATCTTACTCAATCTGCCCTTTGTCCGACCTATTTCTTTTCTGTAAATCGATTGACGCATGATTTCAGAAAGCTGACACCGCTTAAGGCTTTCATTTTCAGATGAACATCTGCTGCCAAGTCTTACGATCTTGTTGTCACGTACTTTGCCCGGATGACGTCTGATGATTTCTTCCAAGAATTGATCAAGGGCATGATTTGTATAACATACAATCAAGATCGGTCCGTCCCACAAAGTTTCTTGGTTAGGCCAATGCATGATGCGAAATGGATCTTCAAAATATTCCAACGGCCTGAATTTGTTAGCCAACAGCAACTGAACAATAAGTACCCCGATGAATGTCTTTCCTGTTCCAGGAGGACCTTGGATGACGGCAAATTCTTTTGTCAGCGCTGCTTTCAGAGCGCCATATTGAGAGTAGTCTAATCCTAGCTGCTCTGGACTAGGCCAAGAGCTTGACTCCAGTATGTGAACATGTTGTTCCTTCAATAATAATTCTTCTTCTTCCTCGATATATTCTTTGTCAACTCGCTTAATTGCAGATGAAAAATCGAACACAGGACTTCTGTTGGTTATGTATTTTGGCGGAGGAACTTGATCGTGCCCTTGGTTTAATAAATACTTTTGAAAGGGTAACGTCTTCTCGTCCAGGTACTGCAAGACGCCGAGTACGTTTTTATACGGTTCGTAATAGGCTGGACTTTCGATCATCTCATAATAGCAATTCAATTGACCGGAATTGACCTGAGTATTTTCATTTTCAAAACTCACAAATACAACGCCATTGCAAAGGTCTTTGACGTTTCTTTCAGCGATTGTTCCAATCAACATCGTCTGGAACTGATCGTCTGACAAGCAGACGAGAGAACCGAAGATAAGTCTTTTACCTGCGCCCCATTTCACTCTTTTCAGGCGACTTGTATCAAACTGTATCTTATAGACTAAGCCGTTTGGTGAGCAACGCCAAGAGACGATCTGAACTTTCTGGTAGACTTTCATGACACTCCTTCTCTTCTTGTCAGTTCCTTCTTTTCTGCTTTCTAGAAGATCAGCTAACCCTTCTCTCAACGGACGTATGAGGTCCTCTCTTAATAGTCTGAACTGAACGTCGAGGTAGTCGTTTACATCAGTGTATCGTAAGTAAATTTTGTTTTTGCGAAGATATGGATCCCCTTCTCCTTTTATGTCTTCACAAGTAGGAGCTGTACTCAGCCACTTGAAGTTTTCCGTATCGGTCCTGCATGTCTCTTCTCTTTCCAAGTCGTGCGTGGGTACTCTGAGTTGAATGTGACGGCGTACTGATTTAAGGTCTTCATCTAAATCCTCTATCGAAATTTCTATTCCTCTCGAGTGCTGAAGGTAATGGATTGGGGCCAACAACTGTGTGACTGTATCTAAAGATTTACTTGGAAATTTGCCAACCAGAATTCTTAGGATGCTAGGAATTTTCTGAAGAACATCAATTTTAGTTGTCATTCCTTCATCCGTAATGAATAGATTTAGATATTTAAGAAGATCAACTTTCATGAATTTGCTGCTGTTGAGGTGACAAAGCAGTTTGATTAGGGAATCCGTGTCTTTGGATTGGGTTGCCATTGAGATCGCTTGAATCAGCATCTCAGTAAGTGTCTGCGTTGTCGAACCATGATTCATCCGTTCCAAGAACCCAAATCTTGGAGTTATCAACTTCAAAAGAATCCCTTCAGGTTCTGGGGATTGAATGAGCTTGCTAAGTTTATTCACGTTCACAGCATCTGTAAAGCAATCGGTTTCAGATGTTTTTGTTTCATCGCTCTGTTGGTCTTTCACGTGTTTAGAATTTTTCTGGAAGTTTCGATACTTCTTCGTTTTCTTTTTCTGCACGTCCTCATTCTTTTCTTCGTATTTCCTTTTTCTGCTAGAATATAATTATGTGAAACATAGTTTAAGTTTAGTTAATTCTGTATAAAAAAGATTTGTGTGCCAGTATTATATGTCCTAAGGTTTGAAAAGGAGGCTGTAGGCGTTTAATAATAACTGTTCTGTATGTGTCACATGTACTGCTTTGCCAACAACACTCATTCTCAAAGAGTGCGATTGCTTAAGATTTTGTTGTTTTGTCACATCAATTGGTGCCTGCATTAGCCCACTCCAGAGTCCATTACCGTAGCCTGCATGTATTTGTAAGGGGTGATATTTACAGCGGAAGCGAAGGCTGATGGAAAGTGGGAGGTCAAGGACGAGGCCCACGGGACGATCCACTGCTCGCTCTTTGGGGACCTGGAAAGCGTCGTCAGCTTCCAATGCTGTGGCGGTTGTAGCGATGCCTCTTTGACCACACAAGGGCATCTTATTTAAAGCCATTCTATATGAATAGACATGAATTATATATATTTATATTGTTTGTTAAAAGATGTTGTTTAGTAGGCCTATAGGAGATTACTTATTAGATTGCTTAATTGAACCAGCATCTTAACCAGCATTGTAAGGAAAATAGGGTTTGGGGCTATAATCAGCTTCTGTATTAACCTGATATGTTGTGGAGGACGGTGATTGGTTAAGTTGAAACTAACAGACTGTGAAATTATCGTCTGCTGCGGCTGCGCAGTGAAGGTGATCGTGACTTTTACCAATTCCATTTGCCAGACGGCGTTGGTAAAATTAGCAGTAGACCGTGATGGGCCCCTTGCATGGCTGCCATACAGTTAAATTCGACTCCTGTAATAACTTGTGTTCTGTTCATACTATGACTTGTAATCATACCGCGTACTTGGCAGTTTAAATTAATAAAGAAGAATATTAATATGATAAATAAACTCCAAGTTTTAGCTGGGAAGAAAGCTAGAACGATTGAGGAAGAAATCGTGAAAAGAAACTACTGCAGTAACAACTGAGAAATCTAATCAATACAGGATGGGGGCCAATGGTATAAATTTATCAGTAACTGGACAAGCCGAGATTCTGCGAACGTGACTATAATCATTTCATCTCTAAAGAGGTGTGTTGGGGAAGGTAGAATAGTCAGATAATAATGACACCGATAGTAATTCTAATTTGATGCTGGTTCCAGGTAAGGATAATTGGACTAGTATGATGTATTACTGATTCCATGAGAGTATTCTGATGCTCCATTGACATTCTCTTTTTGAACTGCTTAAGACTTCAGTTAATATATTAACATATTTATATTACAAAGAACTGTGCTATTCAATCTATGATTATCATGTACCTAGATATTCTTTGCCAACCAAAGTAAAGTTGAGTAGATCAAACTCTAGGACCTAAGATAATAGAACTGTTACAGAGGTACGCCGCCTATTACCTTAGAGCCGTGCTATCCAATATGTGAGCCACATGCGGCCGCCGATTTTAAGTGGTCCACAAGAGCTTGATAGGCTAATTGTTTGCAATTTGTGTAACAAAGTCACTGGCCTACTTACATAGCTATTCGTTTGTATCTTGGCTTATCATTTGACAAAGTGAACACAAAATCCAGTTCCCACGGCGGATTAAACTTATGATTATTCCATAAGAAATTTTAATACTGTTAATAATTTTCAATGAAGTTTAGTCGCTGCTTTTGAGTTTACTGATGCGGACCTCGGCTTCAAGAATAATTTCTTCGGTGCCCACGGTGTCAAAAGGTTGGCTCCACATGCCTATAAATTATGGGTAGGCTAATAATTGTTTCGCGTGGTGTTATTTTATATAATTAGGGCCTATTATAATTATTCTGACTAAACCGATCAACAATAATAGGCCTAATTATCTAGCTAATATGCAAGTTTTCTGTACATTTAGAAGTAAATCCCTCCGCCAAAATTTGCTATCTCTGTAGGCCGGTTAACTGTAGCCTAGGCCTATTTTCTCACAAATTTTCGCCTCAAAATTGCGGCCATTTGTGAATTTTAGTCACTGAACTTCAATCTTTTATATAGGTAGGCTACATATAATTAGAGCCTGTAACATAAGCTGTTATAACTGTCATGTAATTGTGTTGTAGTTAAGAATTTCTAAAGTACCTCTCGCAGTGCAGGCCAATCAGAGGAGCTCCCTGTGTGAAGGACCCCGAGAGAAAAGACAAGATTTAAGACAGCGGAGAGAAGCAGCGGAACCTCCAGTCAAAATCGTAGAGCGAACTGAGGGATGGAGGTCATTCCAGAGTGAGGTAGCCAGTGCAGACAAAAGCTCGGGATTGGACAATGACAGTCCTAATTAACCGGATGAAAAAAAGGTTCTATACGATCCAGAGATCGAAGAGGACGAAGAGAGGCAGCTGAGACGGGCCGGCGAATAGAACAGAACGGCTTAGGGTCAAAACTTTGGGGGGGCAAGTCCCCCTCTGTCAGCCCCATGTTGAGAATAAACGAAATTGATTGCTTGATTGATTGATTGAGGATCTACAGATAAGGAGAACTTTCAACTGGATACGAGCCGAAAGAGGGAGCCAATGGATGTGGTGATACACGATAATAGGCCTATCACGGTGACGCGTGAGCATGGGCATGCGTGTCTCTGGTTTGTGACCTGTAGGGCGTTGTTGGACTATCAAGAATATAGTTTTAGCCGATATTTGAATTTAGATCTAGATGAACTGGGGTAGATAGTTAAAAATTTTAATTTAATAAACCAAGTGTGTAGTTCACTCCCACATGTAACATAGCCTAGACTCGGGATGTCGTTATACCCTGCAGGGTAGCCTGTGTATACAGATTGTTTGACTGAGACTTATAAAGTCCAGATTTAGAAGACTAGGCCTATATTAGGCCTAGGCCTAGGCCTACATCCAGTGGCGGCGCTATCATGGGTCGTGGTAGGTCATTTGACCTGCCTATTTTACTCTTGACCTGCCTTATGACCTGCCTACTACCTACTGCAGTGTACAATTCTTTTGATCTTCTTTACATTTAAAACATTAACTTCTGTCTTTTAAGATCACTAGTGCAATTATTAGATCTAAACGACTTTTTACGTTTTATCTAGTATATGTCAATAAAAGTCTAGCCTATGTTTCAAATTTGAATATGATACAACAATAATCTGGCTACAATCGTTCAATAATAATCATTTTCTTCGTTTTATAACTTAATCTAAGTTATAATATGCTGCTTAATATGTTTGGGTTATGCGTTTAGCGCCTTCGTGAGTTTCTGTTTAGAGCCTTCGTGAGTTTCTTGTAAGGCGCTATATAAATGGCCATATGCATACATACATACATACATGCTGCTTGATGCGTCAAATTCAAACATTAATTTTAAAACCTCCTGAATAACTCCCATGGCTGACGCGACCTGCTGAAATTGTATAACTCGCGCCGCCACTGATTACATCCTAAATTTTTGCAGCGTACATTATAAGAAGAAATAAGCTTAGGAAAGGTTATAGCACAAAGCTTAGACAATATTATATTTATACAGGTATGCCAGATCGCTACCATGTAGGGGATCTACCTTGAAGAGAAGTTTTGATAATTATTGTAATTGTAATCAGTAACTTATATCGTACCGGTGTCTACTGCAAGTGGCATCAACCGATAGCGCACCAAGTCAAAAGCCGTGTTCAGGCCAATATGCGGAAGATCAGTCCACTAACATATATGGAGAGGCAGCCAATGGGTGAGAGTCATAATGCCAGTGTGTAAAAGGAAACTATAGGGCCTACAAGTGATCGAACCATGTAGGTCATAACTATAGACTGGTGACCAGTCAGTAAATAGTTAGGACCTGTATGATTAGGTCTATATTGTCTAGCTTTGTATCAGTCAGTCTAAAATGTATAGGCCTACTGATCAGTCCGAATAAAATTTATTTACAACATTAATTAGGCCTACAGCTTGGCATAGAAGTCGTGAGTAATTGGGCTCGTCAAAATCACTGGCAAATTTTACGTTTTCAATGTTTGCATCCTACCTTGAAGAGAAGTGTTGATGCCGGGTCCTCTCCATCCTCAGTTGACTAACCTATGTTTGTCCCGATCGGCGATGAATCAGTCTGGGAGGCTGAGTCTTCTGGAAAACTGCACCAGTAATATCTACACTACAGCATTTCACAAAATACGATGCACTGATAATCGCTCGTTGATATTGTCACGTGAGCCTACTCCATAAGCATAATATAATTATAGGCTACTGTACAGTGTTCGCTGCATTTAAATCACTGCGAGCTCAGTTCAATACGATTACAGATCAGTACTGCAGCTGATATCATAATTATAATGTTTGCGTTTATCATATTAAATCCCTTGCTAAGTCTGTTTATAAGCCCGATCGAAATAAGACCAGGCTTTGTTCTCCTCGAGTCGGGTTGGAAAGCTAACGCGTAGATGTCTAGGCAAAATGCACGGTTATTATTATGTTTATTTTCCTCCTCACTGCATTGTCATTTATAGCAGCTGTGGTAATGTTCAGTTTCGGTTTCGGTTTCTGGAAGCAATCCAAATGAGGGATTTTTGAAAACTAGGCTAGCATATAGGGGCCTAACTTCATGTCTACTCTGGCAGCCACTCTTGTTACATTGGCTTATAACAGACCAATAAGAGGCACAGTGTGGGTCCGCATTGGATCCAATGAATGAGTCTGTCTTGGTATAGGCCTACATGCCAATTGTTGTCGCTTCTGAAATGTAACTTTTATTTAAATACGCTCTGCCATGGTAACATTTTAATAAGTGTTGATCACCATGCACCTAAAACAATTCACTAGGCCTACGGACTTGGAATGTTTATCTAAATACTCGGCCTATATCGTAGGGCTTACACTTATCTAGGCCTACTAGGTCGTGATCTGTAAAACAAGGTAGCCTAAACACAGATGGGAACCTCTTTACTGCTGCCTTGGTGGAACCGGGCCATGTTCTGAACCTGCTCCTCCCTCCTCTAAAGACACGTCTTATTCCCTGCATCCCAGATCGCAAAAATGTATAATACGCATGCACAAGTGCACATCAACATGTGCTTGGGCTTTCACCGTGTAGGCCTAGCCTAGTCATACCCGGGTAATCCCAAAAGATAGGCCTGCGCGTTCATCGCTGTGAATTCGTAGTATAGGGCCTACCAGGCGGCAGGCCTATCTTGATAAAGCTAGGTTAATCGTAGCGAAATTTAGGCCTCTGAGTAATTTCTATGCAAGATAGTTGGGTGCAGCACCAGATAGTTAGGGCAGTACTCTATGCGGAAGCGGTTTAGTCGATGCACCAGGCTGATACAATGCGTTGGCCTACAACACTGGTAAGAGCGTAGGCTATAGGCTGCGTCTCATGCGCCTCTGCAAAAGAGGGCATGCGGATCGCTGCTTCCCGATGCTGGCTTATTTCAGAGATTTAAATCTCGGGCTAGCAGGGTCCTTAAAAATTATTGTTAGCATTACGGTCCTTGCAGGGGGACCCTAAATGACGTGGCGTCCATGCAAACGGGGTAGCGGTGGTGATCATGAAGGATCTCACCCGATCAATTCATTAAGAAATGGTCGACAGGATTGAGGCCATAGGCTATAATTAAGCTTACACGGTCGCTATAGAAAACCCGAACATTTACATTTACATTGAACGTTTGCCATATTGGAACCGTATTATAAAATATAAAAAGAAAACATTCTTATTAATGTAAATAATATCTATTGACTATTTGCATTAGGTGACCCTGTTAGAGGAACCTTTAAATTGGTTCCTTTGGGTTTACGTAGGCCTGCCATTGTCACTGAATGTACAAGACATGTCTACATTTACGTTTGAACTTAGATTGACTGATTGATCTAGTAGTGTTACTAGTGTTGTAAGTAGGCTAGGGGCCGTCCATAAAGTACGTCACGCTCCAGGGACGGGGGGTTTAAGAAAGTGTGACAGTTTGTGACAGGGGGGAGCGGGGGTCAGGCCATGTGTGACGTCACACATTTATTTATTTTTATTTTATTTATAATTTATTTTTTATTTTTAGTAGAATTTCATAGCTTTAAAAATAATTTTCAAAAATTTTCTGAAACATTTTAATTAGTTTTATGTCAAAATAGCATGAAATGCTTATCTCCTGAATGTGTTTTTCACGATTCCTCTCGCTAGGAGCGCTAGTAATAATGCTGTTGCGAAGCCTTGTTTATGTATTAGCCTTTCTTTCGGAAGTATTATTATTTCTATGTTGAAAGTGTGACGTAGCCTAGGGGGGGGGTCCGAGTTTTGTGACAGTTTGTGACTGGGGGAGGGGATTAAAATGGTCAAAAATAGCGTGACGTACTTTATGGACGGCCCCTATATAAAGAGAACAGAGACAACAGCAATACCAAAGAACTATACGACAAAATTCCTCTCATTTTAGGCATATAATTATGCTACATGCAGGTGGCACGCGCATGCATGATGCGCCTATAGCCTATATATTCAATGATAATTGCTATGTATAGGCTATAAAGCGGATGACTTAGGGCACAAAATTTGGCCATGACGCCAGTTGAAAATCGGAGAACTAGAAACGTTTGTAGTTTAATTGTATAAAAACCCAAATGAATTTAAAGTTGGTGGCAGACGTACGACACCTATTCTGTTCCTATAGCTGCACGCAGTGTAGTAGGCCTAGTCAGCCCTCGTTCTATCATATCCAGGGTTGGTAAAGGCTTGGTTTTTGGTTTTGTTTAAAAACCCGCAAATTTGGTTTTTTGTTTTTTTTTTACAAATTTAGAAATAATTTATAAATGCCAAAAATGTCGTCTCTTCAACTCCCTTGGCAATTGTTATAATGGTCTTTAATTGTTAACTTCGTTTTATGACATTCTAGTTTCTACGGTTCTAGGCCTAATTAATGTTCTAGTTAATTTCATTTTTATGTAATAGTACGTCCATCTGATTAATTTGAACGGTATTATGCCATTTTTATGAGTTTTATGATCCGAAATAGGAAATCTCAAAAACAAAAAACGGTAAAAAAACAAACAAAATAAAAAACTTTTCATTTTGAAAAAAGTTTTATTTTTGCACCTCTGATCTTATCACTGTACTCGCTTCTGTTCCAGATAATGAAAATATAGGCTATAATTTTATGCTCAGCGTATACTCCGATCATACTCTGAGTGAGCGTAGAGCAGTGGCCATGGTGAGGGCATAAAGATGGCGACAGGCATGGAAGAAAACGTGAGAGCTGATAAGATGGAAGGTGGCGACCGTTTAAGCAAAGAATTGCCAGATTTCTCAGTTTGCTCAGATGGCAATTTGTGCGAAATTGAAGCGACCGTTGTGTCAGGATTTGAGCCACTGGCAAAAGAAGAAGTGGAAGAGAAATTTGGTGTGACGGCTTGGACTACTAGAGGACGTGTGAATATGTTGATACCGATCGAAGATGTTCAGAAGGTAGAAAGTCTGATTGAACGAATGAATTAAGTACTTCATTGGAGCCCCGTGGTTCTCTTTGGTTTACCACGTGGCAGATCTCTGTCATCATGCTATATAATGTAACAGAGAAGTGGTAGAGAGAAAGGCAAATGGTACTTTTAAATCACCTGGAACATTTGTTTAATGTCCTCCGCAGCATCTGGGAGACTATTGATTCTATTGGCCAGCTGTCCTTATAGCGTGATCGTGAAGACCTGGTGATGTCTGAGGCAAACACTTAATGAAATTGGTGCTCGAATCATACCACAGGGATCTTGCATGCGTTGTCAATAGACCCCTAAACATCGCCACAACACTCCTGTTCTTAAATACCTTTCATTAAATGTGTTAAATAACAATGCACAGAAAACTTGGGAGTCTTTATTCTTGGAGTACACACTCATACACGTGAAGCCATACCAATGGATTCCCATCCAATGTCAACAGCATCATGTTCTGAGCAGAGTTATACTATATTATACTCTGACTCAAGATATATAATTATATATATATATATATGTATCTTTTGAATGAAATATTTGTGTATAATAATAATAATAATATCTTTTCTTTAATGAAGCGCCTGACAAACGCATTGCGCTGTACATTTACATGTTATATACGCACAATTAGGCGTTATGTGCCCATGTTTGCAAGAATATCTCTGGCAAATGCATTGGTGTCCAGTCGCCTAGACTATTGTAACTCACTTCTTACTGGTATCAATAAATCAAACATACTGAAGCTGCAGAGGGTTCAGAACTCTTTGGCTAGAGCCATAATAATACATCCAAATATGAACATATAACCCCTCTGCTTAAATCTCTGCATTGGCTTCCTGTCTATGAAAGAATTCGTTTCAAACTGGGGCTCATAGTTTATAAAACTTTGAACTCTAGCCAACCACACTAATTAAAATCTGTTCTTATTCCGCTGACTTATCATTATTCAATGAGGTCATCTGATTGTCTTTGTCTGGTCATACCTAAATCAAGAACTGTTCTCGGTGAACGAGCTTTTTCGGAATCTGGGCCTACATTTTTGGAACTCTCTTCCTGTATCTGTGCGCTGTGACAGTTTTCTTGTCAAGTTCTGGGAAAACTTACCTCTTTCAAATTGCTTATCAACACCTTATTCTGCCTCTCTTTTGTCTCCCAGGACTGATCTTCCGGATGTTGACAACGATTACGGCTTGTTTTGATGCGCCATCGGTTGATGCCTTGTGCATTAGACACCGGCGCAATGTAAGTTATTCTGATTACATTACATTACATTACATAACATTCATTACATTACATTACATTATAACAATTAAACAATTCACAAGAACACAAATGACAGTTTAAGACATAAATCTTAACTACTAACAGAACAGACAGCTTGCAATACACGGCGCTAATAGCATCATGTCCGCTTACGGGCCTTCTCAGGTGCCTGCCAGTTGCTATCCAAATCAGGCCCTCCGATATATTATGACTTAGCAGTAATTACACACAATTATTTAAACACACACACAAACACGTGCACAGCACACTACAAACACGTTATATATACACACATTGAGTAAGAAGGATTGCAAATTTTTTTGTGTTTTGTGACATTATCTGTATTTAAAATTTTGAATCAGTTACATTTTAGTTTTTATGACAGTTTTCTTTCAAGTTCTGGGAGTATATTGCAGGCCTTCCAGTTTATTACAACTTGATTATTCTGTTTCTTTTGTTTCCCAGGTTTTGAGTCTCCGCAGCGTTGACAACGTGTTGCTTGTTGTGAACCGTTGTTCAAATTTCCCATTTTCTGATTCACTTGTAAGTAATTCTGATTCATTTAAATGCATCAACTAACTCATAAGAGTGGATGTGTAATGAAAGCGTTGTTTTTGTTTATTACACCAATTTTCAACAGAAAACTAGATCAGCTTTTTTCAGGTGCCTGATTTTAAGTGTCAGATTCGTTTTCTAGCATCTTTTATACCGTGCAGTTACTTACTTTTCTGTCTTACTAATGCACTACTGGTCCATGCTTCTAAATTTTGAAGCACACTTTAATTTTTCACAGTGTTATGACCTGAAGTTTCGTCTTGATGCAGCTTGTAATGCGTAATTTAGTATTACAGTGCCTGGGTAATATTATACATGATAATTATTATATTTCAATCAGTCATGTCAATTTATTTGTTCTTGATTCCTATGCACCCTTGCTGGAATGTGACACTTTAATAAGCCAGGTTGATATCCCAACAGCTTGCGTTTTTTGACTATAGTTTGACTTTCGGTGGTCATCTGTATTACCTTGATAGCAGAACTGTAGAAGTCACATTACATGAGGTTAGGATATTTAACAAGTCTTTATGCAACATGAGCAATGAAATGCTATGAGCACACAAAGAATCATGTCAGTATTACTCAATTAATTAATTGTTGCGTTATTGAGATAACTTCTCAGTGTCTGACTAAGGTTATGTGTTTTCTTTAAAGGATGAGGCCTTGGCTCAAATCAGAACAATAGTTCCACGAGTGGACTGGGCTACGGCATTACAAGTATGGGCCAAGTTCTTTCAGTTTCCACATGCAATCGCAACCTCCCCAGTTCCTAATTATGGCAGAACTCTGGATACCACGTCGTCTGTGGTGTCATCAGATTCAATCTCTGGACAGAATTCTGTTTCACATGCTGAATCAAAAGATGATATTGTCTCCGAAAACTCATCTTCAGAAGTTCTCAGTTCTTCGGTGGAGTCTCCTTCCTGCAGAAAACAAAAACTACAAAAGAATCCTCTCCTGCCCTCTTTCCGAGGAACTTGTAATAGAACTGGAACAAAACATTGCTTCCAGTCTCCACAAGCAGCGGCGCATTTCGGAGGAGAGATAAACAACTACTTCGGATGGAATGTTGACTTGGAGAAGTTTGATATTGAAGTCGTGTTAAATATTGAAGATGACAACGTGCGAGTCTGTGTTGCACTTACCAAAGAAAGCCTTCACAGGAGAGATATCAGTAACTTTGGTCCGACAACACTCAGACCTACTATTGCTTATGGAATGCTCAGGTATGTATAAGGGTACATAAGGCAGAAAATAAATATTATTAATTATGTGGTGCAACACCCTTTAATTTAGGAGATTATAAATGGTAAAGTATGCAGTAATAAAATAGAATTATGTGTAGCACTTTTGGGGTGTCATCATGGAAAAGTATTCATCAATGGTCTTCACAAGAAACCCAGGGCAAGGAGCCTCGCTATACTTCAAGGAACTGAATCCCCAGCAGGGTTTAGTTACGAACAACGAGTATATCCAACTCTGTGACTTCAAGACCTGGAGTAAGGTTCTGGGAGTATAGCATGTACTTATACTTGCCCAGTACATAGGTATAATTGCCTACTTACTAGACAAGATGTGTGCCATATTTATTCCCAGTACTGTTTAATGTTAAACACTGCTCACCATATATGACACCCATGCTGCTAATAGCACTAGGAAAGATTGTGTGTATTTATGGGATACTTAGTCTTGTTGTCACCCCAAACAGGATACTGGTAAACTTGTGTGTGTGATACACTTACCATGGACATAATCTTGGGTGTAAGGACATATTCCTAGGTGTAAGGACATATTCCTGGGAGTATGGACATATTCCTGGGAATAAGGACATATTCCTGGGAATATTTTCAAGTGCTAAAGTACTGTTAATTAACAGACTTGGTGTGAAACAATGTTTATATTAACTATAGGTTATTTATTTTGATACAGGCTGTGCAAGATTCAAGAAGGTGAAAGCGTTTGCGATCCCATGTGTGGAGGAGGCAGCATACCAGTTGAGGTCAGCCCAGTTTTGTCTGATAAAAGTTGATCAAGCATAGCTTTTGATCCATACATGTGATCAAACTAAGCTGGCTGCTATTGATCTGAACATTAAAACTTGAAGAGCTGTTATTGATCAGCTTAAGCTAAACTGGTAAATTTAATCTTTCAGCTATTGATCATGTTAAACTATTGAACTGCTGTTCAAGATAGAAAATATGAAGTCCTGGTTTGACCATAAACTGGATAAATAGTGCAGTAGGGTATTTTGTTTCATTTAGGATAATCATTTTGATTAAAATTTAGCTAATGGTTTCCAAATTCCTGTTTGTGTGGCAGTTTTGAGTTTTGCTCTATGGATTTTATTTAATTGTATTGTTTAGTCAAGAATACATACATAAATACCTTTGTGATCAAACAAAGCAGGGTGCTATTGATCTGAACATTAAAACTTGAAGAGCTGTTATTGATCAGGTTAAGTTAAACTGGTAAATTTAATCTTTCAGACTATGATCATGTTAAACTATTGAACTGCTTGTTCAAGATAGAAAATATGAGTTCCTCGTTTGACCATAAACTGGATAAATAGTGCAGTAGGTTGTATTTTGTTTCATTTAGGATAATTATTTTGATTAAAATTTAGCTAATGGTTTCCAAATTCCTGTTTGTGTGGCAGTTTTGAATTTTGCTCTAGCACCATCTGGATTTTATTTCATTGTATTGTTTAGTCAAGAAAAAGATATGAAGAAATCCTCTTTGAGTTCATGTTTAACAATTTAATGATGAGAGTGTACTAAAAGCACATGTTTGTCCTTCCAATTTTTTCCAGACCATTCATTGCAGTTTTTCCTATCGCTACTCTACGATTTATTTCCATATCACCAGCTCATCATTAAAGTGTTAACATAACTAGTTGATGTGATGATTGCAGTATATCATATTTCTCTGAGTGGATGTGTTTCTCAAATGCTGTTATTTAGATCATCTTTATATGCACTTGCACTCTTGACTGTTTATTGTTCCACAAATGTTTTTACAAAGACCAATAGCATTGCCCTCCTCCTTTATCCAGGCTTATTGTTCTGGCACTGTCTTTAAAGCTTCCATAGCCTCATCCATTCCCGCCTGCCTAATTATCCTTTCAGCATATGCACTTGTATATGTATATATAACATACCATATATACCCAGATGGATAAATGTATGGATGTATGAATTTTTTGTAGGCTGCTCTCAACTGGCCACTAGCACATCACTTTTGTGGTGACATTTATGGATCTGCACCAACTCGAACTATAAACAACATACATGCATGTTAATAATAAACGCAGAAGGAAAGAACTGTGAGTATCACTAGTGACTGCAACACTTTACCATCATTTAAAAACTTACTTTGCATTGTGAAAGGTCAGGGCCAGAGCACAGGCTAAACTACATTTTTTGAAGGGTATTATCATGGGCACATTTCTCAAAAATTAACTGTCATGGGTATTTGTAATTGTTTTCTCATGCACAATCCCATATCTCAATAATCTGTTTTACTGTAAATGTCGTTAGAAGTTGACGGTATATACGAATACTCGGTGCCACTATCAGCTCACCTCAGCAGTAACAAAAATCTTGATAAATGGTAAATGCAGTATACTTGGTCCGATGAAGATGCGATTCCAGATCTTTTGTGATGAAGTCCAGAAGCAATTGTTACATGCAGTTACACAGTGCTTCTATGAAGTACTCAGCACTTTTGTGAGATACTTAAAAGGCACTGTATTGAGTATCTAGATAAATAGCATGTTGGTGTTCCTTTTCGGCACAAAAAAGCATTCTGTTATTATATAATTATTGATATGTCTGATATAATGATTGATATGTCATGAATTACTGAGTTGATTGTCTAATTATGTATTATAGGCTGTCTGTTCAGGAATCCTGTTAACATAGACGTCTTCCGTTGGGATGCTTGTTCTCTGCCTATGAAAGACAATTCGGTTGATGTGTTTGTGACTGATATGGTAAGGAAAAATAAATCACCTCTAATAAAATAACAAACTATTCCCTTTTATTTTGTCTAATTGTTTATTTTTTTTCAGGAATCCTGTTAACATAGACGTCTTCCGTTGGGATGCTTGTTCACTGCCTATGAAAGACAATTCGGTTGATGTGTTTGTGACTGATATGGTAAGGAAAATATCATCTCTAATAAAATAATATAAATTTTCAATTTATTTTGGTTAATTATTAAAAATGTAAATATTATCCAAGATATTCTAATATATGTGTCAAATAATTATCCCCAAAACCTCTGTTATAGTTAATGGAAGGCAGGGCAGCTGCAAGTCGTTGAATTAAGTCTCAGTTATATTCTGAAGTATTCTGAAGGTTGTCATGCTGAGAGAAGCACCACTCAGTTGTCTGTTTTCTGTAAAGAGTTATCTCTGGTCACACCAAATGCTATAATGGGTCTAGGACTTTACCCCGGCCCATTACCCCCTGCCATTACCCCTCTGCCATTACCCCCCGACCATTACCCCCCGTAGGACATTACCCCCCGCCATTACCCCCCGTCCCGTATATCATAATTATAATTATTAATATATAATATTATAATTAATAATTATAATTGTTAATTATAATTATTAATTATAACTATAATATAATGAATTATAATAATATTTATTAATTAATATAGTAATATAATTATTAAAATAATATATAATATGTAATAATAATTAATATCACTAATAAATATATTAATTATTTATTATAGTTATATGTATAATATATAATATTAATATATTATATTAATTGTTATAATTATATTATTATTGTGCCAATTAATTAACACTAGTTCCGCGCGAAATCTGAGATTTGCAGCTCAATAAAATGTACACATACGGGGTTAATGGCGGGGTAATGTCCTCTGTCGGGGGAGCAGGGGTAATGGGCCGAGGGTAAAGTCCGGATACCGCTATAATGGCCAGAAATCCTGTAGACACTGTGCAGAGATAATGATCAGCCATTGTGGCCTATAGTCAGACATTTATGCCTGGTTGCTGGAGAAGAAGGTTTCACTTGAATTTTCTCCAAGGAAGAAGCCATTGTACATTATGATTAATGCATAATAGAAGTCCTGATGAGATAAAATTAAATTTGATTTGATTTGATTCTCGCTGTGTGTAAATCTTCTGGCCATGCTATTTCGTTACAGAGGTGGAAAGGCATCGGTATAAGATGGGAGATTCTAAGCATTTTGTGCAGTTGATCCATTCTTCAGATGTTTGCCCTGTTGTTTTGTTGAAACAGTGCTGCACCTACTCCATATGCAGTATTTACTAATTTACTGATTATGTTAAATCAGCTTTTTATTGAAGCTGAAATTAAGCTGATTTAAATGTATTGTTTTCTTATGAATTGTCTCATCACTTTGTGTTTGTTTTGTATAGTGTTTCTTTTTTAAATTTTACAGCCTTTTGGGAAAAGGTAAGGTTTCCAATCAGATATTTTTTCAGTTTAGATTAGCGCAATATGCTGTAGCTTTCTTATAGTTCTGTCTTTAGGAGCCATGTCACATTATACTCTGGTCATGTTATAGCAAAGTCACATCATAAGGGTGAATTTGATTTGCTGTTTAACACTTCAACGACGAGAGTGTACTAAAGTGACTGGGAAACCAATGCAGCTCATCGTTAAAGTGTTAATGTTATCCATGTTTTTTCTCCTCTAGAATCGGTTTTGGCAATGATATTTCTCGGTATTGGTTTCCTCTCTTTCCACGAAATTTCGAAATTACAGTCTGCTCTGAAATGCTTCTGCTTATCTGATCAGTGGCATTCCAAAATTTGTGGTGGCTACCTAAACCTCATCATATTGGGTATAAGATGCTATTAAACTCTTATGCGAAATTTCCTAATGGGAACTGCTCCTTCCTATCTCAGATCCTTGTGTATCTCTGCCTCATCTATTCTTGGTCATAGGTCCTTCTGGTTTCCTGCACATGGTATCCTTGTCGTCCCTCGGGCTAGGTCGTCCACTACCCAGCACAGAAGTTTTGCCATTGTTGGCCATGTATCCTGGAATAGTCTTGCTTTTAAAATCAGAAGTGAACTAATTAGGCTGTCACCTTCCTTGTTCCACAAGTACTTGAAGTCTGTTTTCTTTGATCGTGGTCCTCCCTGCTTGGTTGGGAGCACTGCTGATGAGTTTTATTGATGTTGTGCTTTACAAGTTTTCACTTACGTAATATAACTGAACATTTCGACAGCACCTTCTATGTATCAGTACCTCTTCCAATCACTGTCTGAAATGATGTTAGAGTTGATTAAGAATTCAATTCAATTCAAAGCTGTTTATTAAGGAGCAACAACTGACAATAATACAGAGTTGTGAAATAATTTGCGGTAGTATACATTAATGTTATACAAGCAGGTACTATATAATCATGTAGGAATGAAACATTCACAGTTGAGCTCATTAAATGGAAATCCCAAAGGGACAAGTCCCCCTGGACGGGTTACCCAATGGTGATCATAGGTGGAAGTATACGGTTATAACTGCCATTACCATTTATTGAAAGGCAATAATCAACAAATTTCAACATCAATTCTTTAATTATTCTTCTTGTGATGTAACTGAGTAAATAAGTATATATAGTAGGGTGGAGTGAAAAAAGCAAAAATTCTAGAACCTCAACGTAATAGTGATAACTCGTTGCCTTTTGGTATAGTAAGTTATCATGTCAAATATTTCTTTAAAATTCGTTCTCTAAGATTTGCCCCAACGCGTTTTAAAATTTGACAATTTAATAAAAAATGACGAATATATAAAAATTTCAATAAATTTTTAAAATGTAATGCGCTGATTGTAATAGTGATAACTCGTTTCCCTCTGATGTAGTTAGTTATCAGGCCAAATATTTCTTTAAAATTCGTTCTCTAAGATACGCCCCAACGCGTTTTAAAATTTAACAATTTTAAAAAAATTGTCGAATTTATACAAATTTCAATAAATTTAAAAAAATTTAATGCGCTAATTGTAATAGTGTTTAAGCATTTAATTATGACGTACTTAATGACCATGCAAATTAAAATTAATAAAATGACTGTATATCAGCAATATTAAATAAACAATAAGCACTAAACATTATAAACAATCCCAACAGTTGTAGACTAATTACAGAAAAGTGAGTCAATGCTCATTTATTTTATTCTGTTGATTGAACTCCGATTGAAATTCTGCTTTAGTATAAAAAAAGGTATTAGTTCCGTGATTCCGATCTGGCAAGGATGGAACCAATTTTAGATGTTTGTCCAACAACAGCAGTAGATGCCTCATCAACAAGTTGGACAGAGCGCTCAACCGATTGTGTGTGGCATGGAAATTGGGGAAAGTGGAGTGTTGGCACACACTCACTGGCGATAAATTCTTCAAGGTCAGCTGTTGAAAGTGTGGAAATGACCGGTGGTTCTGTAACTTTTACGTTTTGCCAATCAATCAGATCGATGTAATCATTAGCAGCAAAGTTAAGTTCTGGATTACGTATTCTGTGTTTCTGCTGAAATTCATTTCTCGATCGCAAGACTCTGCGTGGTCCTATAGCACGGATATGCTTCCAAGTGTCGGTTAGGATTTGATTAGCTGTGGTTATCCATCTGCCATCTGGAGAGCTACATGGCACCTGGTTACGGCTCGCCAAAAATTGAGAACAATAAACCCTTTATCACAGTGGTTTGTCTGCCAATTGCATTCAAATGAATTGCCAATGCTAAATCTATTGGAACGTCTCGACGGTGTCACTGCACGTCCACGGGCATTTACAGGGCCAATCGTCAAAGCCCATGGCATAGGGTACTGTGAACAACTACCAGTTATTTTGTTTGAGAAAATTGAAGTTGATTTTCTGCAAGTCACGGCAAATAATCTTAGCACTGATCAAAAGTATTTGTTTGAAATAATTATTTTCTATTCCAGAACTTAACTTTTCTGCAAATGACTACATCGATCTGATTGATTGGCAAAACGAAAAGCAACAGAACCATCGGTCATTTACACACTTTCCACAGCTGACCTTGAAGAATCTGTCGCCAGTGAGTGTGTGCCAAACTCGATTTTCCCGAATTTTCATGCTACGCACAATCGGTTGAGCGTTCTGTCAAACTTGTTGATGAGGCATCTGCTGCTCTGGTTGGACAAACATCTAGACATGGTTCCATCCTTGCCATATTGGAATCACGGGCACTAGTACCTTCTTTTTATACTATAGCAGAATTTCAATCGGAGTTCAATCAACAGAATAAAATAAATGAGCATTGACTCACTTTTCAGTAATTAGTGACATAATTATCTAGTCTACAACTGTTGGGATTGTTTATAATGTTTAGTGCTTATTGTTTATTTAATATTGCTGATATAATCATTTTATTAAAATTTTAATTTGCAGGGTCATTAAATACGTCATAATTAAATGCTTAAACACTATTACAATAAGCGCATTAAACTTTTAGAAACAGAATTGAAAGTCAACAATTTGACAATTAAAATTGTTAAGCCTAAACCGCGTTGTTGGCCAAGCTAAAGAGAACAGGTTTGAGGAAAATCTATAACTGATGACTGACTACATCAAAGGGAAACGAGTTATACTATTACCAGCGCATTATTAAAAATTTATTGAAATAGTTACATATTCATCATTTTATTATTAAATTGTCAGAATTTTAAAACGCGATGGCACAAATCTTAGACAAAATTTTAAGAAACTATTGACATGATAACTGACTATACCAAAAACAACAGTATCACTGCCGTTGAGGAATTTGCTTTTTTCACTCCACCCTATTATATAGTCACAAAATTCACTCGCTTTTCTCATTTACCCTGGTTTGGAGCATCCAGTGAATGGGCCTGCTCAACCCTGATTTTTTGGCATCAAACTGATTGACCTTTCAGCAAAAGTCATATTAATTACCTTTTATCCAGATCCAGTCCGTCTTCATTTGGCCTCTACAGTCTTAGCCAACCAGCTGAATTATTCACGTAGTATGAAAGATACCGATATGCAAGACGTGCTGCTGTGGCTTCCTGTTGCCGAGCGAATATAATTGAAGATGATCCTTCTGAAATGTGCCTAACTTGTCGGCTCTGCTTCTGAATGTATCAGAGAGCTTTTGTTCAATTCTCAAGTGATCTGTCTATCAGCCATTGTTGCACTCTGCAGCCCACGTATAAATGGAGACCTGTGCTGCACTTCCACACATCAACTTGAGATGTCGTGCCATTTCATGTATTAAACTGTGTATTTGTAATATAGCACTTAATATTGCACATTTAAGGTACCTCCCAAAAACCCTGTCCTATGACTGTCAAACTGATCTTAACAAGTGTGTTTTAAGATAGTTTTAAAGGCATGCTGCATAGAGTCAAGTGCAATAGAGTGTTGATGTAATCAAAAGGCTGGCCTAGAAGGTTGGTCCAGTATAAGCCCAAAACGGCCCATCAGCTACTAGCAGCTACTATAAGCGCTTCTGACGCTTGCATCATGATGGTAAACTGTTCAAAGTAATTAAACCACAAGTAAATTCACTGGTTCTGTTGACGTTTAACCTCAACCACTAACTTCCTGCTCACTCGTATTACTGAGACTAATTTGGAGACACCACGAATGATTATGAATTTCTCGATTGGGGCCTTTTTTATGGTCCCAGTCTCTCAACTTATGTCTTTATGTTAGTATATATAATACAACGGGTGTGGCATTTATACAGTGAATTGTGTTTACAGTCTTTTTGTGGTAGCCTGAAGTCTACATGGTTGATGTTTTGCTTGCCTTTTAATATGCCTTTAACTCCACCATGTTGGCATTTCAGTTTTAGGATTTATTTAGGATGTTTCTTGATGACGTACGAATATTTTAGGATTGGTTCACGCTTAAGCAACTGGCATCTCTATCCGAGGCTTCTGAATGAACTGGCCAGAGTTAGCAAACTGGAAACTGGAAGAGCCTGTCTACTTACTCATGACAGGAAGTGCATTACAAAGGTTACTTTCCAAAGTTGGAGTTAGTAGTGTAATGTTTAATTAGTAGCGTTTAATTAATTAGTAGTGTAATGTTTTAGTGTAATGTTTTAGTGTAATGTTTTAGTGTAATGTTTTAGTGTAATGTTTCAGGATATTTGATATTTGTAGGATTTTATACTTGAAAGCTTAATCTGATGTGAAGGATATTAGTTTACGGATGGATTAGTACAGGGGTCTCCAAAGTACGGCCCGCGGGCCACATCCGGCCGCTAAGGCCTTTAATCTGGCCCGCGGAACTCTACTTGAAGAAACAAACTAAATTGGGAAAATTGAAAATTTCAACGCCGCTATACTCTGACATGCATATTGCCATAATCCATGTCGCTGTTTGTAGATATAGGACACTAATCAGGACTAACGAGAACCCATCTTAATTGTTATTCATATCTGCATTGAAATTCTGAACTGCATCCGACCTCAGGAATAAATAGTCTGTTTAAAGTTATTCATTCGCGGTTTTTTTCTTCAGAGTTTTGGCCCATGGAGCTTTAGAAATTCAGCAATGTGGCCCCCGGCTGGAAAACTTTGGAGACCCCTGGATTAGTAGCATAGGTATTAGGTATCTAAACAAGAGTTATGGAAGTTGTGATGTGGTAGAGATGTTTTGAGGTGAAGGATTCTTAAAGGGTGAATTATTCCTAGGGTAGTTTTAATGAGGAGAAAGTAGAGGCTGGAATAGAGTTTTATGGCTCATTGAGTGGGTAATAACAGACAAAAATTCTGGCAGGAGTGCTTATGGTTCAAACTTAGTAGTTGAACGCTATTGTTTTCAGTCAACTTTGTCCTATCTTCAGTGCCACACTATGTTGCTATAGGTCATGTTGTCTCATTCATACCTGATACCAGAAAATGTATATGATTATGTCTCCTGACGTCCTAGCCACATTGTGTCTGTTTGCTAATGTTGTGGAAGGCAGTAATTTTAAAGGATGACGTACTAAGAGTGTTATCTGGAGGCAATTATTTCCCGGACCTTTCGTTTTATACCCAAGTAGTACTGAAATTTGCCGGTCTTTTCGATATGCATGCACCAGAATCATCGTCTGGGTGGATTTCATTAAACGTTGCTCTGACAGATCGCAGATAAGAGGTCCACAATCAGACTGCAAGCGACCGATCGTTGAGTACATGTCTCGCGGTTTCTCGACGCTTCTGTTTAGTATGCGTAGCAGCGCAGAGATTTGCCCCGTGAAACGCGACATCGAAACTGCATTACTTCCATTCATTGTCGATGATATTTCATGTTGTGGCAACGTCGTGAATGGTGAATTTCTAATGCTGTTCATTACTGCTGTGGCTGTGATCGGATCGATGAGAAAATCCTCGGGCAATCATCATTCATTGATTAGCAGCGCTGATGATGGCGTTTGATAATGAGAGTAATTATTCTGGACGTTAGAGAGGCTCCATTAATTAACTCTCTGCGGCCGGAATTTGTTTATCGTTGGATGCATTAACGAAGCTGTTGCATCGGTTTGTGCATTGCCTCTCACGAGTGCCGTATATTTGACGTATGGACATGACTCGTCAGCTTATTTTGCACATGATCATCTGTTTACGTAAGCGGCCAGGTATAAATTGATATTAATACCGCGTATCAACAGAACCGATTTATGTCCGAACAGTTGCTTCGTTTTGAGATGCTAGTTAGTGAAAGGCAGTTTGCAAGGATGTAAAGGCAGCATCGTGGCACCCGTGACACCTGTGCTACTGCTGCTGCAACAGAAATGCTTTACCTGTTTGTTGTCGGCTTTTTATAAACGTCTTCTAACAGCGGAACACGGTCCCTATAGAATAAATGTCGAGACTGATTGGTTTAGTTGCTTGAGGTGTGCATAGGCACGAATTATCAGGTAGTTTGTAGTCTTTGTAGACCGTTATTTTGTCTGACAGTCCATGCAGCCCATATGGACTTTCGTGAGCGATGTCGAATAACGTCATAATGTAGGTATAGAACGCATATAGATAAATTGATAATTGCTTGTGCCTAGACGTAAGCTGTAGGGAAATAAGGACAGTTATTATTGTGTCTGACACCCATTGCAGCTTTGTATTGTTTTTATTACTTAGGGTCAGTTTTTATTCCCAGACTTGTCACTCATCCAAATTATCTGATTATCTTTCTCTTGTCATAGCTAGGACTAGGAACTGTTGTTGATGAACGAGCTTTTTCGATTACTGGACTTAGATTCTGGATTTCGCTCCCTCTATCTGTTCATTCTGCTCCGTTGCTTATATCATTTAGTTCTCAACTTGAGACTTACCTCTTTCAAATTGCTAATCCACCATAAGCTGTCTATTTGTGGAGAAGTCTTCTGTATTCTGACCTCATTACAGCTTGGTTTTGGTGCACTGTCTGTCGGTTTGATGCCTTGTGCATTGCACAATCGAAGTTAGGCTACGGTACTGATTATATAATTATAACCAGTGTTTTAGTTGTTTTGGGGGGGTCGAAAATTGCAGATTTCTACACGATAGGTCTAAATTAAATTTTAATGTTGTTAATATGAAACAACTGACGACTCATGAGATATCTTAGTTTCTTCTTTAAATTTATATATGCGACATAACAAAGAAATTACATAATCATAGGGGCGTAGCCAGGAAAAAATTTCAGAGGAGGTTTACTTTTAAGATTTTCGGGGTTTTCCATTGGAAATTCGTATTTTTCTACATATGCTTAGTTGCTAATAACATAATGCATTTATTTGGGGGGGTTGAACCTGTACAAAACACCCCCTAAAACGCCCATGCATGATCACATAGACAAAACACCTGGTTTTTGGAAAGTAATTTAATAACACAAACCATAATGCATAGATTCTTACACTATACCCGGTAGTTTACAAAAATAATTTTGGAATGTTTTGTAATTTCTTTTTTCTTTGGCCAGTGGCTTTGTCCAAAGCACCATGTCTGCCAGCTTTAAGACAAGAAATAACATATTTTTCTATTCCATGCAGTAAGAGGTGGACCATTGATGCCAATCATCAACAGATCATTCACTGAACTCACCAGACCACTAGTGTGAAATAAATTCATCTGACTGAATCCTCTTTCACACTCAGCAGATGAAACAGGTAGAACTTCCAACAAAGTAATAAGTGGCTGCTTAATTTCTGCCCAAGCATTAAACCATCGCTCTTTTTCAGCATAGCATATTCAAGCAAAACATCAGCTGCGTCAGAATTACTCATTCCAAACTCTACTCAATGCAATATGTCTTTCTCCACACACTAAAAAGGAAATAAACGTGTTACAGAAATTGGCTTTCACCTTAATTCTGTAGACTGGTTCTCCGCTCTAAGTCACAAACCCAGTAAGTAAGTAACTAATTTACTTAAAAGTAAAGGAATTGGGCTATATATTCTTTTGTACTTGATGACAGAGCAACAGCCGGGGGGGTCAAGACCTAACCCCCCAGCATCTTTTCAGTTACTTAGCTGAGGGGGTTAGAAAAAGAACTGGGGGGGTTGAACCCCCCAACCCCCCGACAACTAAAACACTGATTATAACAATCAAGGTGGTTGACCGTCAAGGGAAACCTAATTATATTTCCTCTGCCAGCATGCCAAAATGGGGCCCATATTGCACCTAAGTTCCCACATGGTACCTGTATGGATCGCATTAATTGTTTATGGGCATGTTGGCAGGGTGTTTACTCCTACTAAATTTATCAGCGCCACACGAAAGCGGCGTCAGGCAGGCGGGAGTCCCGGTTATTCGCCGGGGATGTGTCAAAACAGGTTTGCAGGAGCCAGGTTGTTTGCTAGATGGTACTAGGCCGACGGCGTGATAATGTTGCGTGTTGATTTTTAGGTACTCCATAGTGAAAAACCACTTAATGCCTAGTAGCTTTATTCAGCAGTTAGTGTACGTGTATTTAAGGGCAAAGTAGGCATACACAAAGTATGTCCTTGTCTGATTAAGAATTTCCTTTAACAGGATTCTGAAAGAGAAGACTTCATTTAAAAAACAGTACTTAGGCCTACAAGTATAGTTTTCTGTCTATGCAGTTTCTCGGCCTTTAGCGTCAGACGTCAGTTTTATCTGGCGTTTAAAGCGCTGTATTAAATGCTATTTTCCACACGCAGCTGTATATATTGGTCCCATTAGCTGCAGTGGTAAAAACGTCAAGGTGCCTCTTGGAGTACGAGTGCCGATTCGCATAGCAATAGTGGCTTATTGAAGAGATATGAATCTCGGGCTAGCATGGTCCGTACACGAGGGCTCTTACCTTAAAGGGCATGGCGTTCATGGAGACAGGCAGCAGTGGTGAAGGATATAATTAAAAACTGGGAGGTTTGAGGCCTTGCGGTCGATGTAGCAAAAGTCGCTGTAGCAAAATTTATATATGTATGTATGTATGTATGAGCACTTGATATAGCGCCCCTTCAAATTTCTACTGGGACTACAGCGCGTACACTGATCGTAGTTTCACGCCGAAGCGCATGAGCAATTAGTGAAGGACTTGCTCAACGCAGCGGCTTGTTTTATTAGCTGCAGTGGTAAAAGCGTCAAGGTGCCTCTTTACAGGTAGTTGGTCTGTTGGATTGCGTGTTGTTATTGTAGAGCCTGAATGCAGTTAGCCATCTGTGGAGACGTGGACCAACCATCGGCGTTAACATTGGCGGACTGGCGGCCTCTGTTTATCTCCTCTTCCGGACTGCAGCGCTTTTTAACAGCGCACAAGAGTAGACCCTAAAGATGCTTGAATTAAAGAACATGTAACGACACGTGGGCTGTGTGCCTTTCCCAGCTGGAAGGAAAGAGAAAGAGGTTTTCGTCGCGTATAGTGTGTCGATCCGGTGAAATAAAGGAAGCGTGCAGCTTGAATGAGTTGTTGAGGAGACCCGTTCGGTGATGCAAACGTCGGTGTTCGCAAAATTCGCGGAAGGATTGTTCATGATCCCCTACGTTTCGCAAGTTACTTTAAGAGCAGATTGAGTTGACACTTAATAAAACGAGTTGCACAGACACTCAGAAAGAAAGTGGGTGCAGACTGGGTCGATGGTGACTTGGCAAGTATCGTTTGCCTGAGAACTCTTATATTTGACGTGTTAAGTGTTCAGCTGTTGTTATACTACAGTATAAATGATACATATTATAAGGCATTTTGTGTTAATTCTGAGTGTAGACTTTGGTAGAAGTTCGTAGGTCGTGATGCGATGTACTTGCAGCAATTAATATAGGCCTAGATCTTTGGGTAGCGAGCTACTTCTAGGATGTTTCAATTATAATTCAATTCAAGGATTTCAGTTGCAATGTTAATTGTGAGCACAAGTGCTGAGCTACTGTGCTAACAGTTAAATAGCAGTTAGCGTCATAGGCATAACGTTGTATTGTGACGGTGGTGTTTGGTCACTACTACTTTTGAAAGTGGGGTGATCGTCACCACCACTTTTAAAATGGGGTGACGGTCACCACCAGTTTTTGGTCCTGTGGTGGACTATTTTTGCAATGTGACAAGTTGACAGCGTTATTTTGATTTGAAGCAAGTTCAAGCAACGACGATTAACGTATTCTTTGTCATCTGCGAGTGACCTTGAAGTGGCGGACAAAGTGTACTAAATTCGTATAAAGGGAAGTAATGGGCGATGGAGATTGGAGATGGGAGGGAGAAGGGAATTGTTCAACACCACTTTGTGGGAAAAGTAAGTAAGTAAGTAAGTATATCCTTTATTCAACCGACTGCTAACCGCATTTTGGTGTACATGAAAGTTTTATTATGAATCTTCCTTATAATATTATAATAAAAGTTTTACCGCTCAGGTTATCTGCTTGTGGAATTGTTCTATTGTGCGCACGAGGTTGCAATGTATAGTTGGTCAGTTTAATGGGAAGTAACCGTTCATCACGGAGCGTGCGATATTAACGTTTGATAGCTTATTTCTGAAAACGTGAACACTGGGTCTCCTTAGTGGCTAACGGAAGGCTGCTATACGCTCGCGGTCCAGCAACCCTACCGACATTTGTGATCTAATACCGTACTGACTGACCTCGGAAGTCTCTAGCTTAGACCGCCAGTGCTTAGAATTCACGGACAGTCGTTTTTCGCGGTTTGTGGGATCGTTAACAAACGTCGACGACTTGCGTTTAAATTGACTTGGTAATTCCGTTTCATGTGGTCATTAATTGCGTAAATCTGGTCATTTTAACGCTACATCCGTGCCTTTGAAGGTGAACGTCTTTACGCTGTCTTATCTCGGTGCAAGTGCACGGTCGAAAAGGCACAAATGTGTCGTTTGGACAGCTGCTATTGCCCTTCCGCTCAAGCAGGCGCTGTCTTGTGTCGCCTCTGTGGACAGCCCCTATCCACGGTCGATTGAGTGGTTCTGAACAGATTCGGTTTCTGGAACTACGCGTTAAAACATACGCGAGGGAACTCTAGTCTATTGGCGTGCGGCGAGCTGTGGCGCTTTTATTTCTTTGTTTTCTGGTGAAGAGGCTTTACATTAGCGACAGCGGTGTGCGTTATGGTTGCACAGATGGCCAAATCACACACATGGAAAGCCTATCCATCCGTCTACGCGGTTTTTTCCGATGGAACACTTAAGGAATCGAAGCACTGCGAAAACGGACGACGCAAGACCGACCACGACAATCCGACGAAATCTTCTCTAACTGTTCAAGAGCTTAAAGAAATAATATGCCCATTATCTCTGATATAGACGAGCGTGTTTATGGAAATGTTAGCATCCGTACTATAGGCCTAAACCATAGGCGAACGCCTATAGGCCTACAACCAGCAATCTCTGTAATGTGCGTTAATAGTCTGGCAATTTGATTCGCCTAACTAATCAATACTAGGGCTTTCTTTTATTTCTTCTGCTTTTTTTTGGGGACTGGGTTGTTGTGTCGATATAAAAAAGTTACCAATTTTCACAATGGATGTCCGCAAAGAGTTATGTAGGCCTACTTCTGACTATGCCTTCGCCTGTCCGCTTATGGCTTTACCCTCCTTATCCTGTTTTGCGGACGTCCGCACTCCGACGGAGTACTATATGAGGCAACTTGTTGAGTTTGCAGGCGTAACTGTGCTGCGGGGTAGGGTACTTCGATACTGCCGCGTTCAGTAAAAGGGGTCACTTTAGATCCAATGTTGTACAGACTGCACGCAGTTCAATGAATTTGATCTTTAAAGGCATAAGCTGTTGTAGGCTACTGAAAGGACTACCATATTTAGATGCGGACGTCCGCATTGGGTATAAGCTTCTTATCCGCATTTTGAGTTACCCTCCCTCCCTACTTCTTTCCGGACGTCCTTAATTTAGGCGTACTACCCCTTTCTATTCTCGGATACATCGCTTTCAAACGCGTGTCCTGTGATACTGTGTCGACAGTGCCTGCATACTGATCGTGGATTATTGCTTGCGGCGTGTAGCCCTATACGTTGAGGTGCCTCAAGGGCGAGCAAATACCGGTTCGCATACCAATGGTGGCAGAATTTTCAGTGTCGTGCAGCAGATTAAGGATCCTGAGTGGCCGAGTGGGTTGGTAGCCCGCTCGTCGCCGGCGCCCCGGGTTCGCTTGGTCTATCAGCACGATCTTTACTGCGGGTGGCTCGGTCGCATTATAAACGTGGAGTACAATACAACACACAATACAACACATCACAATACAACTGGGGCGCGAAGGTATGTTCGGTGCCTTGCAGCTGGAGGGTTGCGGGGCAAGTCCTTCACTGCAATTGCTCATGCGCTTCGGCGTGAAACTCCGAGTCAGCGTTCGCGCAGTAGTCGGGAGCGCCCCTGAATGGGAAATCTGGTAGGGGCGCTATAACAAGTGTTCAAATACAATACAATACGATCTGTACACGGGTATCGAAAGTGGTATGGTATGCAATAACACATATTCAATCGAGCAGCGTCGGTTAAGGATCTCGTCGGATAAATTCATAAAAAATGAGCAGAATCGAGGCCATATAGACCTATATACGGTTGCTATAGATAGTATAGACGATCGTGTATCCCACATACAGGTGACGCAGATGAGAAAACTTGGCTTGTCATTAGCCAATTCACAAAAGGCCAAATAATTTCTAATGTGATTTGAATAATAGGCCTCCCATGTGTGAGGAAATTAGATAATAGCACTTAAGGAATCTCCACTGAGCCTCGCTTCACGTCGTAATTTCTGTCTATACCTTCCTCCTTAAAGTTCTCAATTTTCAATGCCCAACATCGTTCCACCTCTTCGGAAGAATCGCCGATCGAAGGAACGGCGACTCTTACCACACTCGCTCTCTTCTCACGGACCTTCCACAGATGCAATTTCTCCTATTAAACCATTTTCATTTCAAACTAAAAATATTCGGCTGCATCAAATATCCTAATCAGACTATTGCCAATAATTATTCATCCCAGCTTCTACCCGTTGCTGCAACTCCAAAACCATCCACCACTGCGTTCTGCCTGTCTATACCTTTGTAGACGTTTCCATGTTTACCCCCGTCAGGGCAGAATTTTGTTTCCAGATTTCAGCCCCACCTACGCCCATAGCCAACTTTACATTGGTCGTACACTGTCAGTGGGAAGATCAGACGGTGAGGGAGAGGACTGCAGGGCCACCCGGCCTCATTTGCCGAGGCTTAGAAAATGAAGTCGCTAACACTTTCTGGCTTAGCTGAGGGACTTCTAGTTTTACTCAGAGCAGAACCTAGCTGACGCAATCACTTTCGTCTTTTTCTATATTGATTAGATGATTCTGTATAGCCTAGTACTTCGCTGTCTTGAGCTTGGAAGGTGTTGGAGTTTAGGATCATTTGGCCTACGTACGTTTATCATCAATAAGCATTTTGGGTGAGGATGATGAAATGCTGAGTTTACGGTCACGGTGATTCTCATAACAAAGATCTGTGGACGCAGAAAAATGCAGAGTATACAATGACCGAATCGAATATGCGGAAACTCTTATTTTCCGAGCATACATTGGCACGCCGGAGGGGAGCGAGGGACGATTGACTGGTGTGAACCTAACCATATTTGAAAGCGTTTAACCCGGGAATCTATCATCGTACGAAGCGTGGCGTGTCTTTCGACAAACATTGCGCTGAATAGTTGGCTATCGATCGCCGAGGCGCGCTAATCAATCTATCGGCGGCGCAGCGTCTTCTTCCTCTTGCGAAATGACGGACAATTCAATGGAGCCACGCAAGTTTCCTTTTATGCTTTTTGATTATTCCTTCGGAATGAACCACGAACCGCTGCTTCTTCTATCGCCCAGGCACACAGTGTCCCCGTTTCCGCCTCCGTGGAATGCGCAGAGGATCTTTGCCCGTCCGGTCCGGCAAATGCCACCGCAAACTTCTTTCGTCAATAGCGCCGTCATATTGCGTAAAGGCAGTTATTAAATCGGACAGAAGGCGGACCATAATAGAAGGCAATGCTGAGCCATATTGGAATGCCCGTGTATAAGCTGGGATGTGCGGACGTCTGTCATCGACTGTGATGACTTCGATGTGAGTTTTCTCTTAGCCGTTCAACCATGCTGATATAGGTCAAGTTTTTTTAGTTGTCTGAAAAGTGCTGTGGGTCGAAAATTTCACAGATACCACAGTATACATGAAGGCAGGTCAAACTCTAATGTTGTTAATATGTTGCACAGGAAAAAATTTGGATCAGGGGGTCAGTACACGATCCCCAACATCCTTTTAGTTACTTAGGCCTACTTATAGCAGGGGAGTTAGAAGGAGAGCTTGGGTTTGACCCCATCCCGACAACTGAACACTGGGTAGGTCTGAGGTTTTTTCTGGCTTGGATCAACGATCACGACAATATGTACTGTTATGTAAATCTCCAAAATTTCGAAGCACCATGCATCCTTACCCACAGCTGAAACCTCGCATCAATATTAACGTCTGACATTAAATGTGATGCTATATTCGCCACAGGCAGTGTTTTACTCTGCAAATGTTACAATTCGTCGATTTCCTGCATACATTTAATTAACTGTATACGCATTTGTCATGTAAACAAGACGTGATAATTTCCAGTCCGCAAGAGGTCCGTCCTCAACTATAGTCACACGACGTTAAGCACAGAGTTTCTAGTCCTGTGGTTATTGGTTCTTGGCTAATAGCCTACAGGCTGAGGCGTCTGACCACATGACTTTTTAACACTGCAGACTACTGCACTTCCCTCGTGCGTTAAACTCGAAACGACCAAGTCAAATATTATTGGAATTTATTGCTGCAACTCCAAACACCGTTCACTGCTACTGTCTGCATTGACGTATACCTGCCCGAAAACTTACCTTTGGATTTTTAATCCGATTCAATCCTCACCTGACCAAACAAATACAAATCGATTTGTTTTATTCGGCGCATGTGAACGAATGAATAATATGGGAATTACGCGTCGGACGTCAATACCTGAATCAGAGGCACGTCGGCCATGGGTGTACTAAGGGGAGTGGGAAGATAGGCCTAATGGAGGGAACTATAAGCGACTCGCTAAACAGAAGGTTTTAAGTTGCCGCAGAAGGAAGAGTTGTTGGGAATTACCCGTGTTTGTGCTTGCTTGTATGTATATTATGTGTCATATAAATTATGTATGTATCAGGAACGCTTCGTATGTGTCTGGATGTTCGTGTTTGTGTGTTGGTGGTTGTGGATGTGTGTGTTTGTGTGTTGGTGGTTGTGGATGTGTGTGTTTGTGTGTTGGTGGCTGTGGATGTCTGCTTCTGTGTGTGCGGCGTGACTAACTCGTTGTCGGCTGTGGAGTTGTTTGGCATTGCTTAATTGAGAAATCGTGTTTTCAGAGGCGACGGCAGATAACCAGATTTACCTAAACGGATAACACGGACATCAGACGGACGGACAACTGCGACCGACGCTGCTACTGCTTCAGTTTCTGACTCGACATCTTGTTAATTGGAGGACGAAACCCAATTATACACTCAGAATGGTCGCCGCCGTCTCTCCCACAACGTGTGTGTGTGTGAGTGTGTGTGTGTGTGTGAGAGTGTGTGTGCGTGTGTGTGTGTGTGCGTGTGTGTGTGTGTGTGTGAGTGTGTGAGTGTGTGTGTGTGTGTGGGTGTGTGTGTGTGTGTGTGTGTGTGTGTGTGTGTGTGTGTGTGTGTGTGTGTGTGTGTGTGTGTGTGTGTGTGTGTGTGTGTGTGTGTGTGTGTGTGTGTGTGTGTGTGTGTGACAGAGAGAGAGACAGAGAGATACAGAGGGTGTGTGTGTACATTGATGCAATAAGCCTTTGACCATCAATTTGCCCGTTCACGCATATATATAGGCGTGTTGAAATACTAGAATTTGTAATATTTGTCATTAATTTGCCCTTAATTAGACTTCAGAGGAATATGCGTGTGTTGGAGTACCAGCATGCTTCATTAATTTCCCTTAATTAGAGTTTATAGGACTGCAGACAGAGTTTAGAGTGTCACTTGGTGCAATGAAGTTGCCCATGCAAAAAATATCTAGGTTACATTTTCATGCAAGTGAATCTTGCAATGACATTAAAAAAATTATAGGCCTTAAAGAACTATCGAAAATTAGGAAAGAGGCAAGGCGGTAAAACGAAAGAACATCAACGAGTTTTGAAACGAATAAAATTCAGACGAGAAGAAAGAAAAGGCTAAGATTGCATATAGTGCATACAGAAACAATGGTGTAAATAGAAAAGAAAGGGAACTGAAAAAAGAGGCAAATAGAAAGCAAGAGAAGGAGAAGCTTAAGGAGAAGGAGGAGAAGGAGGAGAATAGAAATGCTGGAAGAAGATGAAGAAAATGAGGAAAAATGAGAAAATTATTACTATTAATAATAAATATAATAGTAAGAAGAAGAATTAGAATGATGACAATCAAAAATAGAGAGGAGTAAGAAGAAGAAAGAAGAGTAGAGGAAAAGGAAGAGCCTAGGGAAGAATAATAATAATAGTAATTATTATTATTATCTTGTTTGCTCTGAGGTACACATGATTCCGTAGGATTGCAGTAATTATTATTATTGTCAATTTGTCATTATTACTATTATTACTGTTAATGTCTGTGTTGGCTTAGACTCCTCAAGTTCTAGGCAGGAGAAAGTTGTGTGAAAGGCAACTGCAATATTATTATTATTATTATTGTTATTGTTATTATTATTGTTATTGTTATTGTTATTGTTATTAAAAGTTATTATTATTATTATTATTATTATTATTATTATTATTATTATTATTATTATTATTATTATTATTATTATTATTATTATTATTATTATTATTATTATTATTATTATTATTATTACAAGATGATGACCCTGATGATGACTCTTATTACATACGAAGTTACGATGACATGAGACAGCGCTCGTGAATAAGCTGTTGCCCTGTGCTTAGTTTTTAAGTGCGCTTTAGAAATTTTGATAATACGATTGATGGGAGTAGGTTCATAACAAGACAGAGAAGACAGAGAGACAGACAGACAGAGAGAGACAGAGACACAGAGAGAGACAGAGGGACAGAAACAGGACAAGAGGGATGAGCGGACAGGAAAAGAAACGGAGGAAAAAAAGGAAATGAGGTTAAATGAAGACGAGTCAATTCGAAGGCGAATGAAGAAACGGAACTCTGATAAATAATGGATGACCAGCTTAGAGCGACGAAATATCATCTGAACGATCTTTCCATAGACACCTGCAGCCTTCACTTGGTTTAACGAGCCTCAGACGGACAGGCATGCTGACAGTCAAACATATGCCTACATGCATACCTCTGGCAACGACTGCTATGGCCTAACATCACGTCTTTGCCATTGTTGGTCCTTCCTCTGGGAATGACCTTCACCCTTTATGCACTCCAAGTTTTTGCTGGATCTCTCTCTCTCTCATCTATCCGCTGCATGAAGACTTTTATTCCCTCGGGTCTTCTTATACTGTAAAAGGGGCTTTATACATTTTCAAATACAATACAATACAATGGACACACCTATATCTGTTTTGCAGGCTGTCTGTTCTGTTAGTAGTTAAGATTTATGTTTTCTGTCATTTGTGTTCTTGTGAATTGTTTCAATTGCATAACTGTACACTGTAACCGGTTGCGGTTTGTCAGCCGGATTGTTTCAATAAAGAATATTATTATACATCAATATACACATACATGCATACACATTGTATTGTATTGTATCTGTAAATTTATGTAGTGCTACACCAGTCAGAGGCGCTCCCAGTGCGAGAGACCCGAGAAAATAAGGCTGTCTTTAAGCAGCGAGAGGATGCAGGGAGGCGGGCCGGAGCCCGGAGACCCCAGCTTGAAGCAATATAATATATATGCATGTATAAAATATATATATCTTATACATGCATATACATGTATGCATTATACCTGCATTGCTTCGGCTTATGCAGGGCTTAGAATACAAGACGAAAGAACCGATAGAGAGAGATGCAGACAAACGTGCATGACGAACGGTCAGATATGCAGATAGATTAAGAGTGTTTAGAACGAGTGAGGGATCGAATGAAGCGATAATTGGAATGGCAGACTCAAAGGCATGCAGTTATCAACAGTGGGATTCTCGTTAACGATAACGATAACGAAAATGTTCGTTAATGAAAATAAAATGATTTCGTTAACGATAACTATAACTATAACTAAAAAATATCATTAACTATAACTATAACGAAAATAACAATAACGAAAATACATCTTTATTTTCGTTAATGTTAATACAAGAAATAAAAATAGGAAATGCAATATGTACGATTCGACATAAATGAAAACGAAGAATGCGATATTTTTATTATGCAATTTGTCAGTTACTGTGGAAACTCGTGTATTCATGAAGCTGAATGCACCCATGCTTCAAAGGCTTTCAAAATTCTGAGCAAATTGTGAAACAGCGTGTTAATACGCACACTTTTGCTTATAGCCTTAATTATTGTAACTAAGTAGTAACTAAAATTAACGAAAATAAAAATCCATTAACTGTAACTATAACTATAACTAAAAAATAATACTAACTATAACTATAACTATAACTAAAATAAAAAATCATTAACTATAACTGTAACTATAACTAAAATAAAATCTGTAGGAGAATCACACTGGTTATCAATGATGTGGCGATGGCTTTGAAGAAGTTAATTAATAATAATAATAATAACAGTGACAATTTATATGGCGCCGTAACACAGCCATGCCGTTACAAGGGCGCCTCACAGTCAACTAACAGCAGGGTAGGCCTTACAGAACAAATAAGTCTTGAGTCCAGATTTGAAGGAGTCAACTGTGTTAGCCGCTCGCAGGGCAGGAGGAAGGCCGTTCCAGCATCTGGGGCTGCGTACGTATGCCTATACATGTTTGTATACATGTCTGTTTGTATGTGTATACGAATGTATGTATTGCTGATATATGCATGCCATCAAGTGTATATGTATGTATTATGTATACATGCATGTGTGTTTGTATGTTCATGTTTTCAAGCAGTTGTATAATGCATATGCATGTTCATGATTGCTTGTGTTTTATATGTATGCATACATGCATGCAGGTGTGTAGGCCTATGTATGCATGTGTGATTGTATGTGCTTCATACATTGTGCAGTATGTGTGTATGTTTATATGTATTCACTTATATAGCACATTTTATGCCCTCTGAAAGGTGATGCGTATGTGGCTATCAAACTGTCTGAAGCCATTTGACGTTATAGGATAAT
>JACEVL010000192.1:542500-640000 GCA_020284085.1 Aporrectodea caliginosa
TTCCTATAATAGCCTAATATTACAGTCATACCCAATACAAGTAATGTCTATACCGACGTGGATCCCATTATTTTATTATCTAAGCTTCCGGTTTCACAAAATGGCTCCAAACGCCCTTAATGGCAGAGGTCTGTAAAATTCATATTACGTTAATCAAAGTAGGCCTATACTGCGGCAGATATATGAAAATAAAGTTATAAAATGATGGCCTAATTTGGACCCATTCCTCTCCTTGTCTCCATCAAATATAACAATTGCATATAAAATAAAGGTTATGAGAAACGGAGAGAGTAAAGAAAAGGTCATCGAAAAAAGACGACGCGTTTCCGCTTGAAAAAAGATTCGACGTAGAAGGACTAAAGAGGGATTGATTGGACAGCAGCACAGCGCCTTTCTCTACGAAAGCTGGAGGCAGGCAGACACAAAAAACACGAGCACAGTAGAAAAAACATGGAGGGAAATTAGAGACACGTACACAGAGGTGGCACAATAGGTACTGGGTTTTAGAAAAACAGAGGAGGGCAACATGCATATATCAGAGGAGGTATATTGGAGCTGAGTGATATACTCTTTTCAGCCGTGGCTGGGTCGGGTGCGCCTCTGATTAGGTATCTTGAAGGGCGCTATATGAAGTTTCTTTGATTGATTGATGATTGAGTGATTGATGATTGATTGATTGATTGATTGATTGATGCATATTCAATTATTCATAATATATAATAATATGCAAATGCACAGGGCTACTGCAACGTCCTCAATGATTTGCTACACTACTATAATAATTATATGCATGATTAGATCTATATTATATTTCTATATGGGAAGTAGCATATAGAGAGGCACATACATATATGTCTGATTAGATTAAGTATTTATTAACAAGAGGCCTCCCTCTTGAGCTGCGCCTGTTCCCCTAGATCACTCTCTGAGACATTCTATAAGCGCTTGAAAACTGTTCTTTTGACCGTGCTGGAGTCGGGAGCACCTCTGAGTAGTTTCCTTGAAGAGGTGCTATATAAATACTTGAATGAATGAATGAACGTCTATGGAATCGGTGTCTAATGCATAAGGCATCAACCAATTCGGCTATAATTATAGTCCAGCTCCATATATACAGACTATTATACAATATACATAGACACATTATATATACTTACCTACATGTATGTAGCCTAACTATGTAGTCTGTGCGTATGGCCAAAGATTATGCAGTCGTGACTTTGCACAATGGCCTATATATATATGTTTATATACAGATCAACGCTTAGTAGAGAAAATAAAGTACATATATGTATATCAATATATTGTATTGTTTTGGCCTATCGGTCTAAATCGTTAACAATTGCCTGAATAGACAATGAGTCCATTTCGACTTTGTAGTTCGTTGTATAGGCCGAGTAACAGGGTCGTTAATAATTGTCATCTATATTTTGCCTAAAGGTGTTCAAGTACTTTGCGTATTCACATGCAACGCTTCTAGAAGCAAGGCTCTTTCATCACCGTCGTCGTCATCATCATCATCATCACCAACAACAACAACATCATCATCAACATCGGGTGTCAAGTCAAGGCTCCGAATCTGTCACATGACGCTCTCCGTAGGACATGACGTCTAGTATGGATAAGGTCAAGCGTGACTAGACGCCAGACGTCACGGCGCCAGACATGACATGGCGTCAAACACAGCATGACGCCAGTGTGACGCCAGACGGCGTCATGACGATGCTGGGATGAATTTCGGAAATTCCGTCATTATCGTCGGCAATTGTGGTCTTAAGATCTCTCTGATATCAATCCTCTGTTCTTTCATTATAATTGTCTTTTTTGATGTCTCTTTGTCTCCGCACGTTTCTATCGCTCCCCATTTCTCTCTGTCTCTCTGTCTCCCTCTGTCTCCCTCTGTCTCTGTTTCTCTTTCTCTCTCTATCTCTGTCTCCCTCTGTCTGTCTATCTGTCTGTCTCTCTCTCTATCTGTGTGTCTCTGTCTCTCTTTCTTCTGTCTCACTCTCTCGTTATCTGTCCCTGTTGTATCTTTCTGTTTACCTGGCTGTTTGTCGTTCTTTGTGTATCTGTCCATTTGAGCGTGTCTGTCTATCTGTCCGTCTGTCCCTCTTTCAGTCGCTCCCTCCTTTTCTCCGTTCTCGTCTCTCTATCTCTCCTTTTATTATACCTTTGCACGACCAAACCATGTCAGTCTTCTTTTTCTATATCTCGTTTGCTGTGCCTCTGTCTTCGTATCTCTCTGTCTCTTTGTATTTCTGTCTCTCTGTCTCTGTCTGTATGTCTCTGTCTCTCTTTCTTCGATATCTTTCTGTGTATCTGCATTTCAGTTCATCTCTGCCTCCGTCTTCTCTCCCCATGCATCTCCATGTTCCTTCCATCTTCCCGTCTGGCGCTCTTATGTTCTTTCCAGCCGTCGCCTGGAGCGCTGCCTTCGCCTCAGGTCTTAAACATCCTCGACATCGATATCTTACTTATGAACAAGACAGGCGGACAGAGAGACATATACGATGCTATAAGACATCGTCCGGGCGATGACTCGTAGCCGTGAATCGGAAGATGAGGAGGAGGGCGAGGGCCGTCGTCATGGCAACCCGCAGGGCCCACGTGGTCGTCGGGCCAGAGTTCTGAAGCGTCGATGTTGAGGCGCCGGAGTTGAAGAACTGGTCGTACGGTGGCTCCAGTGTGCATTTCGTCCGGATCGTCTCGCGAGACTGGTCGACGAGAGGCTGGATGTAGCTGCGACGGTACTCGTCGTCCCCCTCGAGGCCGCACTTCTCGGCAATCTTTGTCTTCAGGACGACGAAACACTTGAGAGAACTGCTGATCACTCTGTGCACACACACACACGCATACATACATACATGTATAGGATATACGTCCTATGATTAAATCCATGTGCATCGTTCTGTGTGTGTGTGTGTGTGAGAGAGAGAGAGAGAGAGAGAGAGAGAGAGAGAGTGAGAGAGAGTGAGTGAGAGAGTGACAGACAGACACAGACAGACAGACAGACAGGCAGACAGACAGACAGACAGACAGACAGAGAGACAGAGACAGAGAGACATGAGACAGAGAGACAGAGAGAGACAGGCAGACAGACAGACAGACAGACAGAGACAGACAGAGATAGAGAGAGCGTGTGTGTGTGTGTGCGTGTGTGAGCGTGCATTAATCGATGGCACTGTGCAAGTGTGACTGAAGACCGAAGGAGAATTTGTAACTTGCGACGTTATGACAGCAAGCTTAAATGAATAAAAGAATGTATTATATCATGCTAGCAATTGTGAGTGAGGTTAATGTCTCTACAGTTTCTACACGTATGTATGTATGTACGTACGTACGTACATATGTGTGGTATGCATGCATGTATGTATGTATGTATGTATGTATGTATGTATGTATGTATGTATGTATGCATGAATTTATGTATTGTATGTATGTATCTATGATGTATAGTGTGATCAATCATTTACTGATGCTCATCTGTGGCACTCCCAATTTTTACAAGAGGAGGCACCATCTAACATAATAGTTTTCAAGTGCTCTTTGATCAAAAAAGGTTGATTAGCCATGCATGCATTATGCATGTATGTATGTATGTATGTATGTATGTATGTATGTATGCATGTATGTATGTATGTATGTATGTGTATGTATGTATGTATGTATGTATGTATGTATGTATGTATGTATGTATGTATGTATGTATGTATGTATGTATGTATGTATGTATGTATGTATGCGTACGTACGTACATATGTATGTATGTATGTATGTATGTATGTATGTATGTATGTATGTATGTATGTATGTATGTATGTATGTATGTATGTATGTATGTATGTATGTATGTATGCATGTATGTATGTATGTATGCATATGTATGTATGTATGTATGTATGTATGTATGTATGTATACATGTATGTATGTATGGATTACCAGGCAACCTGTATACCCGGCAGAATGACAGTACGACCAAAGCAAAGCCGCTATGGCAAGTTTGGGTGGGAAAGCAATCAAGCAGTGCAGCGATGCAAAACGAAGAGATCTGTCGCAGACGAAAGACCAGATGTCATCTCTCGCCTTAACTAAGCATCAATGTCTGTAAGGCTCAAGATTAGGACAGAGAGACAAGCAGCTATGTATGACCATTAACATCATCATGTACCCAGTACTAACAGTCTTGCAACAGCAATCAGTGCGTTTAGTGATGGCCATTGGAGAAAATTAGTGCAAAATTAATTAAGTAAGCGGCGCTGTTTAATTAGTGTATGTCCGAATGTATTCATTACACATCTAAAAGTATGTATGTATGTGCTTATGTATGCATGTATGCATATATGTTCAGAGCTATAAGATTTATTATGCACCCTATGTTCATAACGCTTAAACACATACATGCATACCTACATACATGCGTGTATGTTTGTATGCACGCATGTATGTTTGTTATGTTTGCTATGCATATGTATCCATGCACATTGCACACGTGCATACTGCACAGTCTGCACATATGTATCATAAGTGATATTAAGATGAAATGATATTAATTTTAAATCTACTCATTAGACATGAATCTGCTAATTTCCGGTATACGTACAGATAATTATGTTGATTTATTTGCATACAGTCAGGGAACTTGGTCAGGTAAAGACATGATTAGCATATATTAATTATCCGCCGACAGTCGCTAATTTAATTAAATCACTTCTAAAGTAGGCTGAAAAGTTTACAGTGATCACAATCACAATGACGCCATATTCAGTGTACTCAGAGTACTACGAGTACCAGCACAGAGTATTTACCAAAGGTCAGGAGATATATATACAAGAAAGGTCATTCTTAAATACAATCAACCTAATCGTAATTGTAATCTCAAGTTTCTAATGCGCTACGCAAAAGTTAAGCACCTTGGAGTTCACAGTGAAGTTCACGTCATTTGTGCAATAGTATGGTTCCACACACTGACTACACACATCATTATCCGACAATTTATGTCAACTGAAATAGATATTTACCGTCTGGTAATAATATCAATCAATCAATCAATCAATCAATCAATCAATCAATCAATCAATCAATCAATCAATCAATCAATCAATCAATCAATCAATCAATCAATCAATCAATCAATCAATCAATCAATCAATCAATCAATCAATCAATCAATCAATCAATCAATCAATCAATCAATCAATCAATCAATCAATCAACCAATCAATCAATCAATCAATCAATCAATCAATCAATCAATCAATTCTTTTATTGAAGCCATTAAAGTGAACATAAACAGTCAATATATGACACTGCCAAGCTTTCACATCAATTCCATACATTTGTGGTCGTAAGTGTGCATTTGTCTAACGCCTCTTCAAGGAAACTCCTCCTTCTCAAACACTTATGCCAATTTCAGTCTTTTACAGATGGCTGGACAGTTGTGTCAATTAGTCTTCAGCGCACTAGCAATCGCAACTTCACGTAGCGCCTCTCCAAGGTAACCATCCTTACCAGACATGTATGTCGGACCATACATCTGTATCAATTAGCGTTCTTTGACAACAATGTCTGGTTCTGGCAGATGTCACATCGAGGACCGGTCGGCGTTCTCTGTTAAGTATACTCTCTGCAGTCGTGACGACGCAAAGGCCGTCACTGCCCCGGATCTAGTTGTTCCGTGCTTCGTGAAGCGATCTACGCTGTTGTCCGGCGACTCCATTGTTGGCCGACGCCGACGCCGCATTGGCCGCCGGCGCCTAGCGGTTGAATCGGAGCATCGAACGCCTTCTGGAAGTCAATAAAAGGCAGACATATCTCGAGTCCACTCCTTCCACTCGCTATCGAATGGCGGACGCTTCGTTCGGTCCATTATGCTCCATGGAGAAAGGAGAGGAGGCAAATCGATTCGAACATCGACCCGAGAACAAAGAGACTTCGAACTGTATTCGCTGTCTGACACACAGCTATCGAAGTTGATGCATGGAGAGGAGAGGAGGCTGATGTATTTTGGGAAGGATCGGGAAGCGTAGGAGGTGAGGATAGGCTGAGGAGAATGGGTGTGAGGAGGAAGTGATTATTTGTGGGGATAAGTTGAGGAGAATGATTGGGCGGAGGAGGTTGTGGTTAGAGGAGTAGTAAGTGTAGAAGAGGGTGGGCAGCATGGGAGACGATGATTTGTGGAAATTTGAGGTGAATGGGTAGAAGGAAAAAGTGATTGTTGGTGGAATAAAGGTTGGGGAGGATGGGTGGACGGAGTAGGTGATGGTTAGAGGAGTAGAAGTTGGGAAGGATTGGTGGGTGGAGGAGGTGTCTAGATATGGTGGGGTAGAAGAATGGGGTGTCGTCGATAGGACAGGACTTGCGGAGGACTAATAGGGCGGACTAATAGGATGGAGGACTAATAGGGTCGAGGACTAATAAGGTATAATATGGCATATTGGACTAATAGAGGACTAATATATATATATATATAGAGAGAGTGTAGCAGTAGTAAAGCGGAGGACTAATATATAGGGTGGAGCAGTAGGAGGGTATGGATGGTGGGGTAGAACAATGGGGTGTCGTCGATAGGAAAGGACTTGCGGAGGACTAATAGGGCGGAGTACTAATAGGATGGAGGACTAATAGGGTCGAGGACTAATAAGGTATAATAGGGCATATTGGACTAATAGAGGACTAATATATATAGAGTGTAGCAGTAGTAAGGCGGAGGACTAAAAGGGTGGAGCAGTAGGAGGGTTGAGGAGTATTAAGATGAAGGATTATGGTGGGGGATTTTTAGGGTGGCAAGGAGAATAGTAAGGTGGGTGTGATGAGTGGTGGAGCGTGAATTGGATGCAGCCAGTGAGCAAGAGGAAAGCGTCGTCGAAGCGATGGACTGAGAAATGGTCGCAGTCTGCGGTTGACCGACCATCCATCCGTTGTCGAAACGAATTCCAAGCAACGATTTATGCAACGATTACACATTCCACTAGTCGACGGGAGATGGCGCTATCACAGCACCAGCAGCAGTAGCAGCAGCAGCAGCAGCAGATGATTTAGCAGGATGAAGCAGCAACAACGGCATGATTACTAACTTCATATGTTTACGGAGACATATTAGCAATTATAATATACGTACACATGCACACATGCATAAATGCATACACACATACATGGATACAAACATTCATATGTATATAACACACATACATGGATACAAACATTCATATGTATATAACACACATACATGGATACAAACATTCATATGTATATACAATACATGCATACTTGTGTATACTCCTGATTCTTAGCTATGTTCTGCTTTTACGATACTCTACCTTGTTAAAATGTTCACTGGTTTGACATAATAATAATAATAATAATAATAATAATAATAATAATAATAATAATAATAATAATAATAATAATAATAATAATAATAGTAACAATAATAACAAATTTTGGTCAATAACAAATATTAACAATAACGATAAAAAAACCTAGGACGATGTATGGTTTATATGAAGGTGCCATAAATAATTGAGGTGCAATGGATTTTCGTCAGTGCCAAAGGTCCGTCGGCCGATGAAATGGCCATCCGAGTGGTCAATGCACTGACCACAGTCTGGACTGGATGTCCAGTGATAACTGGACGAATCGCCCAGACACCAGCGCTGTTGACGGGCGGTCAGCGGTCAAGTGCCGCGGTCATCGGACTGGTCAGCGTGCCCGGTCGTTATCTTGGCTCGCAAGAGTAGCCCCGTTGACCATCGGCGATTCATTTAGCGGCCGAGGAGGAACGGAACGAGGGAGGAGGAAGAGGGTCTTGAAGGGAAAAATCGCTTCGATAAAGCAATGACTGAGTTATGGAGGAAGGAAGGAACGATCGAGTGGAGGAAAAGAAGGAAGGAAGGAAGGGCAGGAGGGAATAAAGAAAGGAAGGGATATAGGTCTTTTCCTGAATGGAAAAGTCACTCTAATAAACCAATGACTGAGTCAGGGCGGAAGAAACGATTGCAAGGAGGGAAAGAAGGAAGGAATGAAGGAAAGATGTGAAGGACGGAAGGAAGGAAAGAAGACAGGACGGAAGGAAGGATAGAATGAAGAAAGGAAGGATGGAAGAAAGGAAAGAAGAAAGGATGGATGGAAGTAAAGAGTAAAGAAAGGAAGTATGGATCATGGAAGGAAGGACAGAATAAAGAATATGTATTGATGCATGTATGTATGTATGTTTATATATGTATGTATTATGTATTTATGTATTATGTGATTGCAGCTGACCGTAGATACACCTATGGGCAGAAGTAAACATATGGGATAATAATCTTCGGTGGGACATAGTATTGACCAACGGGAGGGAGTATTCCCCTATCATACAAATCGCTCCAGGTATGTCATTCCCAGAATAATTTCGAAGCTCAGTCATCGCCGTTTAATAACAATGGACTAACTTTGACCTCTCGACTTCTTTATGACGTCTCCCAACCAACAGCAGGGCCATTACATTACCGGTTGGATTAAATAAATAGCTCCCCAATAAAACTTATCTCCACAGGCACAGGCCAATTCACTTCCATACGCTGCACCTTCCCACGCATGTTGGTATTTCCTTAATGGTCCATTTTTCCATTTCTTCCATCTTCCAGTACCGTGTTTTCCACCGACCAGGCTGCAATGCAAATGTCACGGCGTGCGCAGAATACTAAGAGGGATTTTACTGACCCCGCAGATGAGACCCAGGGCGACTTCGTGGCAACGCAGGCAAACCATACTTTGTGCAATAAGTATTTGGTTTCATGTTGAAGTCTATAATATACCTGTGTATATCATGTGCTCATAATTGTTAACAGCGTTTCCATGCAGTGCTCACAAAAAGCTGTAGAACAGGCTAGGAGGTTACTGCCAATCAAGCAGTGTTTAATCTAAACACGGAAGAAATATATTACTTAGGGTCGCAGAGTGTAACTACTTAGGCCAGATCCATAGGCCTATTATTATAACCAGTCTTGTTGGATAATTAACTCTTGATTAGCTTTAATCTATGCCACAATATGTTCAGCTCAAACTATAAGGGCGACACTAATTGTTAAGTCTATTCCTAAACCTGGCTCAGGATACATTGTGTCCCTCCAAACCGAATCTCATCTCTGAAACCCAGTTAAACGCAAATTTAATCTGTTGATGGATAGCAAAGAACTTCAGCCATCTACTTAATAAGCAATGATGCAGTGCAAAAGAGTTTATGCTCGACGTAAAGCTCTAACGTTCTGGATCTTACTGTAACCTGTGGGATACGCCTTTTCCAGCAGGCAGATGGTATTGTCGCCCCCTGAGGGATTAGCATAACAAAGCAGCAATTGTGTTCGCACATAAAGACTACAGAGAGGCAAATAAGCGCAGGCCAAATGGTGGGGGGGGACGGAGGAAGGTCAGGGAACCAAGGTCATGGAAACCATTTCACTGATAGGAAGCCAAGGAAGGGGAGGCTGGGCCAAACTTGGGTAAGAGACGTTCTAGAGTCTATAAAAAGGGGTTAAAGCTACAGTGGCTTAACCCTACGGTGCCGCATAATAGGAAACGAGTCTAATGCAGTTTCCGAAAAAATAAACTAAACTGGTCAGTGTTTTCTCGGGAACTTCACCGGGAAATTTCCGGGGAATTCGATGTCCGAATCAGAAACCGAATCAAAGGGTTCACTGTGTTGCGAGGTCGCGAGATGGACTTATTTTAGAGAGCGAGAGGACTGCAGGTTGTGTGAAGTTCGGTGAAGCCCAAACTGAGACGGTGGAAAAACATGTCAGCGAGTCAGCGTTCGAGGGTGATGAGCCCGTACGCAAACAGTGACCAGATTAAACTGAGATTGAGACACACATAGGCTACAAAGAAAATCATCGATACGTCAGAGTCCGGATTTGGATTGTCCAGATAGGTGATCGATGCTGATCACTTATAGGCCTATATGATTTTCATAACACAGTTCAGATAACTGAAGGAGGTGCTCCTTTCAAAACAAAAAACCTAATTTAAGCAATTAAATATTCCTAATAGATTTGATTGCTCTGCACCAATTCCCCCTCCATCGTTCCTCTCTCTCTCTGTCTCTCTGCATGTCTCTGTCTCTCTCCTACGGCTGAAATGTTCAGCCAAGCAAATTGCACGATTTGCGAACACTTCAGTCTCCTTTCTACGCTGAGCCCAGACAAACACAAATAGCGCCGCATAGGGCGACGGCAAATATGTCTACGCATTGGTCGACCATTACAATATAGTTTCTTTGCATTAAGATGGCGACAGCCTTAGAAGAAGCAATCGTAGAAAGAAAGATGAAAGAAGTCAGAACGGACAGAATGATAAATAATGCTGCTTTGTATCAATGTAATGTAAGAAGTAATTGACGTGGCGCCGTTTCCATATATATCACTATGCATAGAAGACGTCGAATGTGGCGAAACAGTCCGTTAGAAGAAATTGATGGACGATGTCGAAGACGTGTTGGAACTGGGAGCCAGTGTATCTCTCTCGGAGCAAATTGTGGAAATTGGTGATATGACAAGCGATCCGTTACAGAAATGGAGTAGTTTGTCGGCAACGTTTCTTGCTCTGCTGACTTTGGTAAATCATTCTCCACTCGTACGCTGCTTTTCTCAATTAGCCTCTAGGAAAACTAAGAAAAACTCCCGCAAATATGGAATTTTGTTGAGAAATGTGTGAAAATAATGGTGTTGATTGTTGGCTATTGACGGAGTTAGTCTAAAATCTAATCCAATGCTGTAATGATTATACAGTACATGTAACTGCGTTGACAATGAAGAACACGTTTTACAAACAGAGATGCGCTCGCAAAACACGCCTACGCGCATCGACTGATCCCCTCCTGCAGGTATACGCCGTTGTTTTTGCCTTATTTCTCTGTCACGGACAACTTATGCCAGCGCAGATGACTAGGGGAATGCCACTCAGTGACCGAATCCGTGTTTTCTAGGTGGCAAAACAGTTTGTTAATTCGGAAACTGGTGGATGCAAGGGAACATCATCCACATCCGAGACATGCTCACTATTTCGTACTTAGGTCTACTCGCCATGACTCTCCTTTGCAATGTCCACAGAATCTGACTCCATTTGGCATTGTTCATTGTCCAGAGGTGTCTGCTTGCTGTACAAGATGACGACGCTACAAGTCCCATAGTTTAACGTTAGGGATGTGCTCTTTGCCTTCTCGTCTACCCTTGAACCGGCGATGTACGATACAGTACGAATCCTAAGGTCATCTTCATTTGATTATATCTTCTTTGCCATACATTTCATATCTATTGGGATTTGGGACTAATGATTCTGAACCAAACGGTTTTCTATACAGCTGTCATCGGCGACTATTGAGCTTATAAACCATTTCAAATTCCAGCATATATCAGTTCCCCTTTTGACCTTTACAATAATTTTTTTCGCCAGGAAGAACTAAAGAGCTCGAACTACGTACGGGACTCGAAAGACAAAGTATGGCTGTAGGCGATGGTTTGAAGGCACCCAACATAACCATACGGATGGAAAGGACTCCATGATTGATAGACGACAATGCTAAACTTCAGTTTCCGTCAATTGGCCAATCACCCGACGACTTTTTCTCGTGCCATGTTTACAGTAATTACGGATATGGCGCTCTATCATTCGGTGGCGTCGTTGCGTGTAAAGGAGAGGGGTGATGAAGGGGTGGGGCTTGACAGAAGGCTGTCGCTAATTGGTCGCTTGAGACGTCACGTGGAGACTATCCGTCAACTAACGCGTCAGAAGTTGATTGCGGAAGCGCGTATGTAAAGGAGACAGACAGACAGACAGACAGACAGACAGACAGACAGACAGACAGACAGACAGATAGACAAGACAAGACAGGCAGGCAGGCAGACAGACAGATGAACATACGCCATAATGTACATGCACTGTTAATAGCCCATTGTAGGGTTACTGAATGTGCGTATGTCGCTTGTGTCTATTAGATGCTTTTGTGATTTCACCGGGACTTAAATCATGCCCTAAATTGGTGTTTATGCCATTGTGAATGATAGTTGTTGTTGTGTAATCATATAACGTGTATTATAGCGACTCACCTGCAGGCGTTTCCGTATTGCTTCTCGAGGACAAAATTTCTGAAGAACTTGTCAAACGCCTCGGTGCACGTTTGCGTCGGTGTGAAATAAGCCAAGAAACAGTCCATCAGAGGACTATCTGCGAAATATAAGTTAACACAGCAATCGATCAATGGGACAATATTATATTATATACAATAAATACATTCACAAATAGATAGATAGATAGATAGATAGATAGATAGGCCTATGCATATATGTATTTATATATGTACATATGTGGGTGCGTGTTTGTGTGTTTGTGTGTAGATTTGTGCATGCGGGTGTGAAGTCATCAGAACGTTAGAAATCTTATAACGGTTCTATGATTGTGGTTTCTTTCGCTTTGTTTCTGAGCTATATTTTCGTTTATTGAGAAATCTGACAAAAACGCAGAAATGCTAACATGAGTGATAATGAATAATTAAAGTTCATTAGAAAATTTTAGAATAAACTAGTAAATATTTTGCGAACATCTGTTCGTGTTATATGATCAGATAGGTACTCAGAAAAGCACCTATGTAGATAAATACTGATTATAAAAACTGAGTAGAGATAGCCTACTGATTAGTTCAATTGAAGACTGACTGTGTAGTTGATTGGGGTTTTGATGCCTGCAGGGAAGTGAGTAGATGCGAAATCTTTCGATGTGAGCCCTTAGAACCGAAACGGCGTCTGGATCCATCCGACAATCGCCGATCAGCTCCTCATAGCAGATCCGCATCTTTTCCCAGCTTCTGCAACACAATAATAGCAAGTAAGTATTACATAAGCAGATACGTAAAATATTAAATACAATATGCAGTTGCTTTGGAATGTGCCAGCACACCTCGACCGATTTGATTTGATTTTTCAACTTCCGTTCGCATCAAAGATAATAGATTGCAGAAAGAGGCAATTTTCAAAGCATAACGATTGATTTCTCACTATTTCTTGATCTCAACTTATAATATTACAGCGGATGAGAAACTAGCGAAAACAAGTATTGGTATCGAGTATATCGGTGTCTGACACTGACAGGCTAAAAAGTATCAGCGATACACATGCGATACCAAGAAAATAAAATTATTGCGACACTGACTGTGATAATGAAAAAAGTATCGGCTATACTAAGTATTGCGATACTGTATCGCGATACTAACGCGATTTCAAGTGAATATCGTCGTTAGCTGAAATGCGGCGGACGACTAGCAGCTAAAGATTATCTAATCTAATCTAATCTAATCTCATGACTTCTATAGTGTCATTATCATAATCTTGAAGACATCAGTCGATGATCGCTTTGAGAAAAATCGCAATCTTAAATCCTAATCCATTGGGAAGCCACGTCGAAATCTGATAGATGGTAGAAACCAGAAGCCAGGATATATACGATGAGTATGGATTAACGATTGGATTTCACGGATAGCCATACAGTTGAATTCGACTCCCGTTAAACTTGTTATCATCTGTTACTACATCTGTTATCATGTAATCTTACTGTGTACTTGTTATTTTGAATTAATAGACGAATATTATTACTCACTTTGATGTAGGCTGTGTTTGTTTTTATTAAGCTATTGGCAGTGCTCTATATTTTTGTTTGGTCAAGTAGTATCTAAAGATACTTCTAGTTAACTCAATGTCTTTCCTGTCTTGTCAACTAAATGAATGTTTTATGAGGGAGTGAAAGCTCCCGAAAGACGCTATTTAGATATCAAGATGCAAGCATGAACACGACGCAATTCTGTTGCAAGCTTAAATTAAGCGTTGTAGATTCATTCATTCATTTCAGAAATTTATATAGCGCCCCTTCAAGATTATCTACTCAGAAGCGCTCCCGACCCAACCCCGGCTATAGAGAACAGTCTTGAGGTTAGAGAAGAACGTGGCCGCAAGGGCTCTATGCATTAGGCGTAGATCCACAGGGAGCCCATTATGAGGATGTTCATAACTGATCCATCAGCTGCTTTCGTTTTTATGTTTTCAGTATAAATAACGATTTCAGTTTTGATGATGCCATTTCCAACAACTTCAAATGCACTGTACGAAGCTTCGACCCAAGGTCAGTCATTAATATCTTCACTTAGTGGGCTATTTATTGCAAATGGCTAAATATATGTGACAATTTTATATGTGAATTTCAAATGTAGTCGTAATCCGAGTTTTGCAATTGTGTAGAACTATATAGTTTGTTACAAATTCTTCATAGATTAGGACATTAGATTATAGATATGTTTATTGATTGCGCTATAATCCAGTCATTGCCGGTATCACGAAATAGAGTATCGACTATCCGTCCTAAGACTATCCGGGGGAATGTATGAATTTATCCCCCCGGATGGAATAAACCGGTTTAGATTCTCGGGGGGGGGGATAAACCATTCTATCCCCCATCGTCATACGCATCACGATAGCCTCGACGACAATCCAGTCAAAATCACCAAAAACGAAGTAAATTATTTTCAGGTCGACGTACAAACTAAAGATACGCAACTTAAAATATTGTATGTGTACAATAAATCCAAACAGTGCGAGTGAATACACTTAGAAACCGCCAAAAATGCACACTAAACCGAATACTCCATTTCGCTAAGGAGTATACTCACGTATCGGGGATACTCTATTTCGTGACACCGGCAGAAATTAAATGCTGATATTACAGAAGTTTAATTTAAGGTCTCACCGTAGGCTGATTGACTACTTAAATAAGCTCCTTCGGCTGTCATGGTGTTATGCCCTGCTTCATAATCAATCAGGCTCTTATTTGCATAAAAGCGTTTAGGTTCCTGCAGTTACACTCCTGAACTGTCAACTTTTCTTGGCAAGTGATGGTTGGATATAGTTTAACGGTCCTTTTACGATTCCAAGTGAAGCATAAATAAATAATATGAACTGGATGCAGTGCAACCAACTGCTCGGCAGTCCATGGAGTAAAGCTATCTAAAAGCAGAATATCATTTTCTGGTAGTGAAATACTTTGGAAATTTAGACAGGTTTTAGTATTTTATTTTGGTCATGAAACTTTAGCATTTTCTTGAGACGAATTGCTGAATACTGAAGGTGAAGTGTGATCCTGTCCTGTCACTGTTTACATCGGGCTCCGCAGAAGTTATGGTTAGGCTAAATCGCGGCAAATTCTAAATTTCATGGCAAAAACCAAAATTCACGGTTTCCGTGAATTCCTTGAATTCGTGATTTTCGTCAATCCATAGCAGTGTGCACTGGTAATTGCTATTGGACACACACACACACACACACACACACACACACACACACACACACACCACACACACACACACACACACAACCACACACACACACACACACACACATATATATATATATATATATATATATATATATATATAGCCTCTCAAAAAGAGCAAAACGAATCAGAAAACGACAGCGCTTGAATCGGCCTATTTGATATTAAATATCATTTAGACCTAGACTATTAGACGAGTTAGCAAGACAATGCACAGAAAACTAAATAATCACCAATGCCCACTGGCACACGTAGAATCAAGGTCTCCCCTTGACAGTTGACAGATGGTATGGATGCTCTCAGTCTCTGGACCACGATAGGGTGGAGAGACGACCGGTTGTCTGCAACATACTTTCAACTCTTTCTGACTTTAATATTATGCGAAAGCCGTTATCTGCGACCTCATCTCGTTCCTTGCGCTCTGCTGATTGGCTCGATCTTTTTGTTCCTAGGACTAGGACTGCCTTGGCTCAACGCCGGGCATTTGCTGTGGTTGGTCCCTCTACTTGGAATGACCTTCCGCCCTCATTAAGGGCTAAACTAATGACTAGTTTTTCCTCTTTGGTCTCTCGCTCTTTAAAGACGTTTCTTTTCCCCGAGGTTTTCGTGCTGAGAGCGCTTCTGAATAGTTATTCTGAGAGAGGCGCTATATAAATCTTTAGATACAATACAATACAATGCAACTCTTGTAGTTTCCTTGTGAGCCTATTGTTGATAATTCTTTAGCTGATTCCTCTTCCATTACTGCAATAATTTACCGTCTTCGGGCTATCACTGTGATCATGAAATTGCAGTATTTTAAAACTCAAGTTACGCTGTAATCTGTTGTGTGGATGACAATGTAACATTTCTTAAGATAAAATGTAATAATTTATAGTGAAGGTAGATAATTTGCAGCATTTCTTAAGGCCAGATATGACAATTTTGCTGCTTTGGTGGAATTACAGCATGGCAGTGCAGGATCACCAGCGAAGTGACAAAATCTGGTTTTATAAAATTGGTATCAGTGGACAGAACACCATCAACGGTAAAGGCTGGATAATGAAAACACTTCCAAGCATCATCAAATCTATGAACGAAAGCGACGTAAGTTTCCTTGCAATTTATTCTCTCCCTCAAATATGAGAAAGGTTCATACTTATTTAACTGGTGATGGATTATATGGTTATGCTTGAGTATGCGGGATTAAGTGATGCTTCAGAATGCGCCTTTGTCTTGTGGTAAGCATGCTGGATGGAAGTCAACCCAGAAGTCTGAGTTCAGACTTCGTCAATCCGGAAAGAGATTTTGAATATGTATCTTTCAAGACTACTTAGTAGCGGACTCGGGCATAAAATGAGTACATTGACCGTTCTTATTAATTGGCAACTTCTCTAACGCTTCTGTCTCCTCCACAAGGCATCCACCGTACACTGTAGGTAGTAATATTCGCCGCCCATGGACAGAACTGACTCTCATATGCCGAGGCTAAGAAAATGAAGTCTCCAACACTTCTTACTCGTGGATGTCACTCGGATTTCGTGTAAAAGTTTGTTCACACAGATGATTATTGTTTTAACCACTGTGTGAATGTTGCAGGTCACTCAACCCGCAAGAATCTGATTTCTTTGGTTTTCTGTTCTCTCAAAGATTTAACCTCTAAACTGAGTGCGTTAGGAAAATAATTAAACTAGCATTTGTAAAATAGGACTTCCGGTACGATCCTTACATTACTGACGATTCTTAGAGTATTGATTAAATTATATTGAGTAGTTTGATGTATTCTCAAATGTAGGTCATAATCGATTACCTGAAGATGGACGTCGAGTTCAGCGAATGGTCATCACTTATTCAGATGCTCTCAGAGGGAACTCTGTCGAAGGTGAAGCAATTTGGAATTGAAGTGCACCTCAATGGAACTGATACTAACAATCTTCTCTACATGTATGACATCCTTAAGCAGTTGGAAGACCAAGGATTTCGACAGTGGTACTATACACCGAATTTCTATGACTTGAAAAAGACTGTATATGGATTTAGAAGCTGCTGTTATGAGATCGTCTACATCAATACAAGATTTCTACAATAGTAGCCAAACTATCTTAGTGGAATGCTGTTTAGCCACCCTTATAATGTTCATATGGACATTGTGGTCTTACGTTGAAAGTAAACCGCATGCTTAGAAAACACGGTTCAGTTTTATAGTCACCGTATAGTTGTTTATCGCACCAGGAGTTCTTTGACAGATTTGTATTGCAACTCGTTATTATTAACTGTTTGTAAAGACTTGATAAGGTAGCATTAAATACTTAGCCAAACGTCCAGGAGAATGCGCAGCTTCTTGAAAAGTATTGGTGACTCGCTCTTCTATCTTTTCGCCTCTTTGACGCCAGTGTCGTATTGTCCGAAAAGTTGCCTCTACAGCAAGAGCCAAAAATTTCATCTCGTTTGGTCTGTGAAAGCTCTTATCTGAAATTAGTAAGGCAGAGGATCAGCAAAATATTACACTCCAACAGGTGCAATATTCTACCAAAATCGTCACATTCTTGCCTTGCCAATATGTTCATTCGTTTGTAACTGCCCTTGGGGCGCGGTGGTGTAGGGTTATGTTCGGTGCCTTGCAGCCGGAGGGTTGCGGGTTCGAATCCACCTCAAGCCGCCATGTAGAGACCCTGGGCAAGTCCTTTACTAGCAACTGCTCAAGTGCTCATGCGCTTCGGCGTGAAACTCCGATTCAGTGTCCGCGCTGTAGTCGGGAGCGCCTCTGAGTAGAAATCTTGAAGGGGCGCTATAACAAGTGCTCATACTTACATACATCTAATGGGCTATCATCACCCATGTATCCCTCATCGGTTTTGAGTTGGCTCCTATAGACAACATTGAGTACGATTCATAATAATCTTTTTACTTCATCTCCTGGTAAGCAAAGTCCAATCAATCTTATTCCTACCTCTCTTGCAGGGTGAGAATTGCCTGGAGGTTAGGGGTTCAACCCCATAGTCTTTCTCAGTACCCCATTGTTAAGTCGTCATTGCACACCTAAACTCCACATGGATCAACGTCTGACTCCTCCCCGTCTTTTTTCTACAATTCTCATACTGCACTCTTATGAACGTGTTTCGATGTTCTGAGCAAGCTTGCTCAGAACTCAAGCAATCGTCAATCATTTTTCTAACGTAACCCTCGGGCTACCAAGGAGGTGGTTACCACCCTCCCCCCTACGTTTTTACGCATAAAATGTGTTTTTCATATGGAATATAATTTTTACATTTTAGGTAGCTGTAGCAAAATAATTTGGGCACACTTTGAGGTAAACATCATGGTGGTATCTCACGCCATTCAAAAGTCATACCCTCAAAAGAGGTACCAGGCGGTGGATACCATACCGCCGCCCTTTAGTTTTTCGACTATAGCGTATTCATTTGTCTTCCTGGAAGAGAAACAAATATACCATTCTGTAGAGGGAATGCAGGGCTACATTTGCTTCTTACTCTTTTGTCTTTTGAACACTGGAAGTGATCAAAATAAATAATAATACGCGATATCTGTCTGAAAATTGCTGAATGCAGCATCACAACGTAAACCGATATTTATACGTAACGTTTGTCAACAGTTACAGATTTAGAACTTATATAAACTGAAACAGATACTGAAGATGAAGTGAGAAGCCAGTTTACAGGAAGCATTCGCACAAAACAACGGGAGTAACTTGCAATAACTGCAAGGTCCACTGACATATTTGACTGTCGTGAACAATAACGCACTCTTGTTTCATGTTGATATAGCTGCATGCCTTAGATTTCGCTACAACTATGGACTAGTTTATAGGCTATTTTTACACACGAAGCATCATTATGTTTAAAATGTTCTTGGATACATAGATCAGTTTCAAGACACACATAATCTTATATTTGTTTATCTAAAAAGAAAAAAAGTACGCACTAATATAAAATATCGCTAATTATCGGCTCCGTTGTTAAAAATTATGTAATTTCGAGGTGCATTCACATAATGTACAACTAAATATGCCATTCTGTTCAGAAATAAATGCTGAATCCATTGCTGTATTACAAGATATGATAAAGAGTGGCGTCATTGGAAGTTGGAACCTGCCGAAGGGCAGAGAACTTAAAGAAAGAAGAAGATATGATATGTGAAACCAAACGCGAAATCCAGGGGTGGGGGTGGTAAGCGACAAGTAGTCCATTTTCTTCTCCAAGATTAATATTATTCAATGAATCTGCATTGTGAACTGGTTTTGACGTAAACAACATTTGATGTATTGACATATGCGATTAGGCCTAGCCGCCTATAATATTATGCTTTCACAGCTTTAGAGTCTCTGTTATACAATGGCCTGTACTCCTCTTCTCGCCTGTTTAATGTAAGCCGTGCTTTGACTTCCACTCCCGCCCTGACGCACGCTGTCCCAGTCCACCTCGGTTATCAACCTGATCCTAACCCGTGTTTGTCACGGTGCACTGATCGAAAACACACTTGGCCCGCCCGTCATCAAAATATTCAGCTTTATTAGCTTAACATTGCACGATAGCAGCTATTGTTAACTATAATAATGGACTAAAGTCAAGAGAACTCAGCACAAACGCGTCATCCAAATGCGCTAAATATTCTACTAAATATTTAAAATTGCATTGTATCGCGGAACTCCAGTTTGGACCACACTGGGAGTGCTTGATGACTCTTCCCGAACCTCTAGTCATTATTATGACAGCTTTACGCTTTCGGCTTTCGATGTCGTTGGCCCTCGCAGTTGTTATTGAGAGACTGGACCCCAGGTTAAAAGCAGTGGTCTACGCATTTGCTATTATATTGGGTAGCCGGCGTCAGCACACCTGTCTTGAATGAGTTGAATCCCATACACCGACCACCATGTATTCCATTTTCGTATGCATAGACCACTTTCGGTGTGCCCCAGGGTTCAGTCCTATAGGTCCTCAATTATATCTTCTCTTTACGGCTATAACAAGTGCTCATGCATACACACATACATACATCATGTAGTCTGTTTGCCAAATGACGTAATCGAAGAACGGTCTATGCGGTCTAGTGGCGTAAATGTTGTGTAAGTAAAACGGGAACCAGCTAAGAATTGGACAAATGACCAAACCAGTGTTCGAGGCGATGAGTGAAGATTGTTATGATCAATGGTGTCGAATGCAGCAAACAGAAGGTGAAGAATGATGAATCATAAGTTCAGAGGAACAAACTACAAGAACTGAAGCAGTGATCGGAATCCTGAAAAAGTCAGAGAGTGAAAAGGATGTAAGACGGTCAACATTCATTGGAGGTATGCACTGATTTCCAGAGTCCAGAAAAGCGATGAGAGAAAAGTTAGGCTACCTGTTTCCATCAAGATAGAATTGTACGATTCGAACTTACTGACGTAAGACGAAAGTAAGGTGGTCCGGGAAAACGAACTGACGTAGGCCCTATAGCCTATCGTTATTCGACACGCAATCTAAAACGACGTGCGTGAGCCGGGAGTCGAACCCGGATCAATTGCTTGGAAGGCAACTATGCTACCGTTATACCACTCACGCTGACGAGTAAATAACAGGCGTAGTCGTAACTGCGTTTTACTTTTAACGATACAAAAACAACCCAGCCGTGTAGAGATATTGCTGTCGCATGTTTTGTACTTAGATAAACGGTTTTAGAAGATTGTCCTAAGATGGGTACCTATAGGCTCTAACATTAGTTGAGTATAATTCTGGAGGATTGTCGCGCGTTTGGATAAAGAATGAGGCAGACATTAGAAAGATTGGCTTGGCTTTGTTGCTAGTTTTGACTGTTCGCACGCGTTGTTATCAGAGAGCAGAGTGGCGCAGTGGAAGCGTGCTGGGCCCATAACCCAGAGGTCCGTGGATCGAAACCACGCTCTGCTAGACTGTTTTGTTGCTCTCATATCGTCTGGAGGGGGAGATTTGAGAGAGATCTTTGACTCGAATGTTACTTCGCACAATCTTGCCGTAAGATACAGTGTAGGCCTATGTGTCGCACTTGTAAGGACGTTTCAAACCAGTAGGAGTTACAAGCTCAAGACAACCGTAAGGTTTCCGTAGGTTAGTGGTTATTATAGGCGCCGACTTTTGCTTTTGTGTCTTTGTGCATGGGTTTTACTCGGGAAAAGTTTGTATATTCTACATTGCCGTAGATATGTTTTAGCGCATTTTCGGAGAAAGAAAGTAACTCCAGGTGTGCATGGGCGGAAACAAAGCTTTTTCTTATTTCCACTCCAAATGCATAATTTTCACGCCATCGCATACTTCTCTTCAGAAGAATCTGAACATTATTGCAAGTCAAAACGTTTTGGTCGCCGGTAATTTAAAACAGCGTGCGTGAGCCGGGAGTCGAACCCGGATCAATTGCTTGGAAGGCAACTATGCTACCGTTATACCACTCACGCATTCGGATCCAAAGTGTGTGAAGGTGTTCGTAGTTTCTCAGTTGGTGATCGAATGAAAGAATATTGACCGCTGCTGAGGGTAACAACTAGGCGTAGATATTTATAAGAAACTACTAAACAACGTTTGAAAGCGCTGGCTATTGGATATTCCCCGGTGGGGATGGTAGAAAATATTAGTACAGAATATTTCCTCTCTCCTTCATAAAGCACATTATCTTGCACAGGGCTACGCAGCGGAAAATTTACATTTACCACGGCATTATCGTAATTTAATGCAGAAAAATGTTAATCAACGAGGAGTAGCCCTCTATGTCGACTCAGCCTTCCAACATTGCAACCGTCTAATTAATAATATAAACGTAAAGAAATGTCTGCAACGAAGTGAACTTTGATGTAACGCGAGCCCCCCGCCAAGCGGGGCGAGACCTGCCTCTATAGAGGACGAGTCCTGTGCCTGCCTCACTCCCTCCCTAGCATGCATTGGCGAAGCCGGCTGCCACTAGAGGACGATTTCTGTGTTTGCCTCCCTCACTCCCTCCCTCGCGAGATCCGGTCAAGCCGGGCACTAGAGGACGGTACCTGTGTCTGCTTTTCAGTGAAATGTAATAAACCACTCTGGGGAATGGGGATAGTTAAAAATGGCAACGCCCTTGCATAGAAAGCAGCTGTACAATGACTGGACGGGTGGACGCCTAACAGGCTGTCAAGACGTGTGTTCAATAGCATCATGAAATTTTTACCGTCAAGTTTGAATGTAACTTACTGCGGTTTGTCAGTGAGCTTGCCAATAAACACGCATATATATATATATAATATTATATAATATATTTTATATATATATTGTCGGTAATTTTCCAATATTGTCAACATTGCCTCGCAACATGGTCTTATGATCCATCTTTATGCCGACGACACCCAACTCTACGTAAAGCTCTATGGAAGAAACATTGGAAACATCAAAACCAAAATCGCAGCATGCACCCGTGATATTCAATCCTGGTGTGCTTCCATGCGTTTGAAACTAAATACTACTAAAACAGAACTCATTTGGTTCGACCGTCGGAACAATCTGGATGATGATAAATCACTGAAAATACTTAAAATTGACTTAAGCTGTTCGATTCCACCTTCAGAAGTGGTTCGCGACCTTGGAGTATTGCTAGACTGCAATCTAAATATGACTCAATATATTTCCTCCATTGCCAGAGCCTGCTATTTCCACCTTCGCCGAATTAGACAAGTGAAACGCTGCCTGGATGAAACCTGCCTCCGTATTCTTACTCAAGCCCTTGTCATCTCTCGCATCGACTACTGCAATTCCGTTCTATCTGGTCTTCCCACATCAACGCTACAACCTCTAACATCTGTTCTGCACGCCGCAGCTCGCCTAATAAAAGACCTTGGTCCCAGAGACCACATCACACAATCTCTTCAACAACTACACTGGCTTCCCATTCGCGCCCGTATCGCTTTCAAAATCTCCCTCCTCATGTACCATATCCATTCTGGAACCTCACCCTCATATATGAAATCCATGGTCGTGCCATGCTCTGCTTCAAATCCTAGAGGACTCAGATCGGCCACACGAGGAGACTTTACCGTTCTTCGCACCAAGAGGAAGTTTGGAGATCGTGCTTTTGCTGTCTCTGGACCCAGAGAATGGAACAGTCTCCCAGCTACAATCCGTCAATGTTCATCTGTTACGCAATTTAAATCAAAACTAAAAACTCATCTATTCTCATTACACTATGACTAAGAACACAGCGCAAACGCGCTTTCGTGCAAGACTTGTCTTGTTAAAGCGCGCTATAAATGTCTAATTGTATTGTATTGTATTGTATATTATGTAAACAATTAACAAACCAGATGGATTTTTTTCATATTTTAACTTTAATCCAATCGTACGTCCAACCGATCCGATCAGACAGGGTATTTTCATACTGGAGAAACTTTCACAATGTTCGTTTCCACTCGTCGGCGTGTTCACTAAATCGTTTGATCTTCTGGAATATTGCAATTCGTCGTATAGCCTAGTATGCCTAACATTGTCCAAATTGTCAACAATGTCAGGATATATTCGAACCAGACATTAACATTGTACAGTGTTTTATAGCGTTTCAGGGCGTCGTTTAAGACGCTATATAGAAAGTAGTTACACAGCATTCCAATGAGACCGTTCGGTTAATATAAATACTTTGTGTTGATGTAAACCATCTCATAGCAGCAGCTTCTGAATCCATTTTTAGTCTTTTTCAAGCAAAAGAAATTCGGTGCATAGTACCATCGTCGAAATCCTTGGTCTTCCAACCGCTTAAGGATATCGTACATGAAGAAAAGACTTTTCTGATCAGTTCTTTTGAGGTGCACTTCAATTCCAAGTTGCTTGACCTTCGACAGAGTTCCCTCTGAGAGAATCTGAGTAATCGATGACCATTCGCTGAACTCGACGTCCATCTTCAGGTAATCGATTATAACCTAGATTGGAGAATGCATCAAACTACTCAATGTAATTAATCAAAACTCGAAATATCATCAGTGATGTAAGGATGGCAGGACCTACCAGGAGTCCTAGGTCACAAATGTGCGTTATTTATTTTGTTACAGAAATCAGATTCTTTCGGGTCGAGTGACTTGCAAAATTCAAACAGTGGTTTTAACCATAATCATTTTGTTTGTGTATTCTCTTACACTAAATCCGAGCGACATCTACGAGTAAGAAGTGTTGGAGACTTCAATTTCTTGGCCTCGGCATATGAGAGGAATGGCCAGTCCTCTCCATGGGCTGCCAATATTACCCCCTACAGTATATATACGGCTGATGCTTTGTGGAGTAGACACAGGCGTTCAAGAAGTTATCAATTAATAGGAACGGTAAATGTACTCATTTTATGCCAGAGTTCACTACTCTGTAGTATTGAAAATAACATCTTAAAATCTCTTATTTCAATTATTACATGGTATCTTGACCGGGTTTGAACTCAGACTTCGGGGTTGCGTACCCATTTTAGAGAAAAGTGCAATTTGAAGCATCACTTAAACACGCATACTCAAGCATAACTTCTTCATCCATCAGCATGGACCTTTCCGATATTTGATTGGGGAGAGAATCAATTGTAAGAAAACTTGCATCGCTGTCGTTCATTGATTTGATGATGCTTGACAATGTTTTCAGTATCCAGCCTTTACCGTTGATGGTGTTGTTTCCACTTATACCAATTTTATAAAACCACACTTTGTCACTTCGCCGATGATCCTGCGCTGCCATGCTGTAATTCCAACCAAATGCAGCAAAATTATCACTACCAAATTATTAATTATTATTATTACATGTTATCTTTAGAAATCCGACAGTTCCAGGCACGCTGTAGATTATCACACTTGAGTTTAAAATACGACAATTTCATCTTGATAGTAAATGCACACACTGGGGTTATGTTTTAACTCCACGAGGACAGTAAATTGAAGTAATGCAGGAGAATCAGCTGAAGAATGAACAACCAACTGATCACTGTAGAGAAAACTAAAGGAGTTAATGAATAATCTGCAGAGAAAACTAAAGGAGTTAATGAATAATCTGCAGAGAAAACTAAAGGAGTTAATGAATAATCTGCAGAGAAAACTAAAGGAGTTAATGAATAATCTGCAGAGAAAACTAAAGGAGTTAATGAATAATCTGTAGAGAAAACTAAAGGAGTTAATGAATAATCTGTAGAGAAAACTAAAGGAGTTAATGAATAATCTGCAGAGAAAACTAAAGGAGTTAATGAATAATCTGCAGAGAAAACTAAAGGAGTTAATGAATAATCTGCAGAGAAAACTAAAGGAGTTAATGAATAATCTGCAGAGAAAACTAAAGGAGTTAATGAATAATCTGCAGAGAAAACTAAAGGAGTTAATGAATAATCTGCAGAGAAAACTAAAGGAGTTAATGAATAATCTGCAGAGAAAACTAAAGGAGTTAATGAATAATCTGCAGAGAAAACTAAAGGAGTTAATGAATAATCTGCAGAGAAAACTAAAGGAGTTAATGAATAATCTGTAGAGAAAACTAAAGGAGTTAATGAATAATCCCGAGAAACATATCACACACAAAATAGAAATCGTCCAATCTAAACCAGTTATGATAGCAGCGCACCGCGGGGGCGGGGGGGTACTAAACGCTTCTTCGTATCTTGCAGACGCCTCTGAGGTCCAAAGCCCTCCAACTTGTCATTTCTGCAGTTGCTCTATACGACGCGTCAGGATGTTCCCCACCTACGCCGCACTAACTGCATTTCCCGGCTTACTAGGTTATGCCTATTCCGGACAAGCTGCGCCAGCTGTTGCACTTTAACTGAGGCGGTTAACCTCTTTCCCTAGCGAGGCGTGGCTCATCTTCAAAGACACAGGACGTCCCCCATTGTTCAAACTGTTACCACTGACGCGGTCCTCTGTTGGACCTTGCGTCCCCTATTCCTAGCGTCCCATTCGGGTTCACCATCTGTCTTTCCGATGCATGCGTCCTGCCCCATCTGGTCTCACGCTTTTCAGGAGACCCACCGCCTTGAGCCATTATTCCACTTAATTAATAGAAATAATATGCGTTATCTATAGCGCTGAAGATATACTTGTTCCAAATACTCATATCAAAGTCGATGAATTTCTATGGCGCCTCATGTAATATATTATCGTATCACACTTGATTTTTAAAATGTTGCAATTCCATCAACACAGCAAATTATTACACTGGCCCTAAAAAAGGTTGCAATTACTTCAGAACGACAAATAAACAGTGGCGGCGCCAGCATGGGGCTAGGGTGGGCTGAAGCCCCCCTATCGGCGGCTCCGCCTCCCCAAACAAAAGTGGGAAATCACTGCCAATGCCAGAGAGGAGGGGAGAAAGGAAAGTAATTGGGGTTTTAACCCCCCCCAAACCTGAAATCCTGGCGCCGCCACTGCAAATAAATCACATTTCGTCTCAAGAAAATGCTGCAACTCCATCAGCAAAAACATCACTATAAAACTATCTCAATTGCCGAAGTATGTTACTCCCAGATTGTATTGTATTGTATCGTATCGATTAACAAAATAATGATCTATTTTCCTAAACTGTTCTCTAACCAATCACAGGTATAGGGCGTTTAGCCCACGAGATATCTTGAACTAGATAGCAATCGCAACTGCCTCTAGATGTATATATCTGGTACATAGGTGACCCTAATTTAGCGGGATCTCATCCCTTCAGGGCCTCCTTGTTACCCTTCAAATGAAAACTGTATAACTGTAAATGCACTGTTCAAAGGTTGAACAGTGCATTTGATGATTGATTGATTGATTGAATAAAGCGCCTCTCACAGTGAACACTAATCAGAGGCGCTGATGATGATAATGACATTCTGCATGTAGAAAGCGTTATTCCATGGAGCAGTTGGTAACTGATGTCGAGAAAACTTGAGAGGTCAGAAGTGTAATTGCATAACCAAAGACGGCCAGAGCATCAGCACTAATCTGCAAATTAGGGCCCCTCTCCCTGATTGATTGTAAGGCCATACACGAGAGGACCGAAGGTGACATTTAAGTAATCACCTAGCGTATACGGTGAGGCCTGAAATTAAACTTCTGTCATACCAGCATTTCATTTCAGCCGGAGGCAACTGGATTAGGGTACTAACTTAACCTACTCCACAATAGGGCTAAAATACGAAGAATTTGAAACAAACGTTAAAGTCCTACAGAGTTGCCAAACTCGGAAGAGCAACTAAGTATGATTACAAATTCAGACAAAAAACTGTCACATAATTATACTTAGATATTTGCAATAAGCAGAACACCAAATGTAAATACTGAATGACTAACCTTGGGTCGAAACTCCGCACAGTGCAGCTGAAGTTGTTGGAAATCGCATCATCAAAACTGAAATCGTTATTTATACTGAAAAAATATAGAAAAGAAAGCAGTTGATGGATCAGCCGTGAACAGTCAAAACTTTAACATCAGCTTAAAACAGTATGCATGTATTTTGATATAGACTTTTTTGTGATCTCCCGGTCTCTCTGTGTCTTTCTGCCTTTCTCTCTCTCTTTCTGTATCTCTATCTCTGTCTCTGTTTTTGTGTTTCTGTCTCTGTCTCGGCCTGTCTGTCCGTCTCTGCTTTTGTAAGTAAGTGAGTAAGTATGTAAGAATATTCTTTATTCAGAAGCACTAGCAAACGCACAGCACTGTTACATACATGGAAAGATTAATACATTCAAACAAAAACAAACAAATTTATTTATATTTTATCTGTCTGTCTCTCTCTCTGTCTGTCTCTCTCTTACTCTCTGTGTCTGTCTCTCTGTCTGTATCTCTGTCTCTCTCTCTTTCTGTTTCTGTTTCGGTCTATGCTCTGCCTGTCTGTCTGTCTGTCTCTCCCCTCATATATACATTCATTTAGTTGACAGAAAAGAAATGAAAAATGAGTTAACTAGATAAAATATTAACTAGAAGACTCCTTAGATACTACTTGACCAACAAAATAGAGCGCTCCCAACAGCCTAAATATAAACACAGCATTATGCACTAAAAAGAGAGTGGACGGGAGAAGAGGATAAAGAGACTATAATCAGAAAGAGAAGATTAGACTGTATGGCACATGTGGCTCATAGGCACAAGGATAGAAGAGCCAGCCGAGTGATGAGCTGGACCCCTGAGAAAAGAAAGAAACTGGAAAGACCACGGAAGAACTGGCTGCAGACCATCAAGGACCAGTAAAGGTGCTTGCAGATGTCATGGGACGAGACTGGAAGACTGGCAATGGACGAAAACCAATGGAAAATTTGCGTTGCCGTCCGATGCATGGGTAGGGCAAAGCGCTAAGTAAGTACATACATTAAACATAGCTGTCGGTCTTAATGATTTGCATTTTGATGTTAGCGCTTATGTCCGGCAGCTAAAGGTGCAATATAATGTATACATGACAACAATGTATACATGACAGGTGACTATGAATAAATAAGCACCTGCCAGCATGCCCTCACAGGAATCATATTTTATGTGGAACCCGTATAGAGCCCCCATCATTCGCATGGGTCCACCTAATACCGGCAAGAGCAATGCAAACTTTTCATTTCGGAAATCTTTCCTGTATCTGCATTACTATTACTAGCTGTACTGTTAAGCTTGAAGGCAATTTGCTTTGATTAGCATAAAACGAAAGATTGGGAGGCCATTCGTCAGCGATCAGTTGTATTGACTTGCCCAAACGAGTAGACGAGACACGGTGGTTTAGGACGGTAAGGTTCAGCCAGGCAGATGTCCCAACCTCCGTCTAGAACGTTTCCAAGCCGCTCGTTATTCTGGCAGACAAAATGGCGTATGTTCAGAAATCTGTTTCAAACCAAACGAATGTTATTATACACATTTTGCTGTAGACTAGCCCCGACTATCTGGCAGTAAGTGTGCATTTACACAAGAATATATATCTATGACCGCTTTATCTGTCAGTTTCATCGTATTAGATTTTGGGAATCCTACACAAGCGACTCTCAGAGGCTCTTATGACGCGGCATACAAGTAGGCCTATTCTGTTACATTACATTACAAGCATTTGCATGAGCAAACGCTCTCCTTACAAAACACACATTAGGTGAAAAAGTCGAAATATGTTAAGAGACGAGATTTCATTTATTTAGGGTCAGAGTTTCGCTTAAAAATGAGTAAGTTGTGTAGTGGAAGGATGATGAAGGTTTCTTTATTATAGCCTAATAGATTTGTTTTTTTTCTCTGCGTATCAAGTAGTCCGCTATTGTTATGGGGCTACATAGCAGACACTGAAATAATTCATTATTCAAAAATGCCTACACAGCAGTTAGGATAGTTCGATCTATGATCTAACTGTATATTTTGAGTTTGGCCCGTGTACTCGAGAGATGAATGCTCACATTATACAGCCATGTGGCTTTCATAACAAATAGACATTCGTCAAAAGATGATGTAAACTGAAGTCTCAAAATGCCAGTCGGGTAAATCTTTAGCAGATTTCAGCAACCAAAATTTCACCAACGATCTCTTACTACCATAAATATTTCGACTCCACCGCATTACTCAAAATTCCATTTAAAGTCCTGCATATAAACTAACAAAATAATATATCCGCATCTTACTTGTAGAAGGCTTTGTCCATATCATCGACGTTCATGTTGAGATCAATTCGGATTTCAGGATTCTTCAGGAAAATCAGATCCGCAGATTCTGATCGAATGAACTTAGGAGATGGCGTGGATGCGTCTTGGAAGAGAGAATCAAAGTTCTTCAAAAAAAAAGAAACAAAGACAGCCTTCGTGAGCACTTAGACGGAGACATTAGTAGGCCTATTATTTTAATGCGTTTATTAAGCGCCACTATCTAACGACCGACAGCTCAAGGTCTATACGCAGTGACCGTCTCAGCGGAGATGAAGGCTCGAATCGCGTCTCTTCGCGTTACCACGCGAGCGAACTTTAACATGTCAACCATATAGGCTACATTGAAACTCACTTGATATAGAAGAATCGTGGTGAAGAAACACGCCAGATTGACAACAAGGATAACCAATTTCCATTTGGATTTCATCATTGTGTTTTGAGGTTGACTGTCTCTTTTGAATGTTGGCTAAAAGTAAAAAAATCACCAGAGAAATTTCTGGAAAGCAAAAATCACCAGAGAAATTCAGAAGGTAGGCTACTACTATACCAGTAGTTCTTCCGCATCCACTAAAAGAAATGATCCAATTCCAGTGCTTGAACTTTGTAGACGGTGTATACAATTCGGGTTCAATAATTACTACGCCTATGTAGGCCAATAGGCCCTACTGTAGCGTTAATTAATTTAGTAGCCTAGGCATGTGCGCTTGATGTATCAGCTTAAATGTTCTTGAGAGTTTATTTATTTGAACTATATCACGTAATGTTTCAAGCGCGATTTGAACTAGCGTAAACATGTAAGTTTGCTTTTTTAAATGATCAGGTTATATAGCATACTGCTGAGAAGAAAACTGCCCGTGTTTTTGAAGGCCTTAGAAGCCTGGATAGCATTTAGTTGAATTGATGAAAAAAAACTGTTTCCTTAAATAAAAGTGGGATTGACGAAAACATTCCTGTGTTGAAATAGAAGCTGGATTGATCGAAATAATTTTTCCCGTAAATAGAAGCTGGATACCAAGATGGATGCATGGATGAAACTAAGTTTCCTTTCAATAGAAGTTGGATCGATAAGAATAATCTTTTCAGTAATTGGGAAGCTGGATTCCTGAGTACCGGTATATTAGCACGTTTTAGCAAAACTATAAGAAAGCGGCGTCTGTTGTTTAGCCCTAATGGATACAGATACGCTTGTAGGCGAAATGTCTGTAGACGAAGTGTCTGTAGACGAAGTGTCGTAGACGAAAAGTCTGTAGACGAGTTGTCGCGGAACCCTCAAAAGGGGTAAATCAGCATTCAATACATCAACTTAGCGAAACTTGTTCTGTGCTTGTAAACTGGATACACTTCAAAAGTGAGCCTGTCGATTAACAACGAAGAGATGGAGCATATCAATGGGCATTAGACGGGACCCATACGGGTCTCATGTGGGAATATGGGTCCTATATGGGCTTTCTTTTGGCACGCTGGTAGAGTACGGTACGGTACCTTTTCGTGTACTGAACACCTTTTTATATAAAACAAGCTTTACTTACTGAATAATAATTAAACGTTGATAAACCAGCATTGCTGCATTGTTATTGAGGCATGGTATTGGCGAACACCGAAATTGGCAAAAACGATCTTACATACATTCAGACAGGGGCTTTTCTCCGTTAATAAGTATACACAATAATTATTAGGCTACACATCTTACTTTTGTACCTTTCCTCGCAGTCGCAGTGGGTCACATACGGATTCTCATAATCTATCGAAAAGTTGAATATGTTTCGCCGTGAGAACAGTAGAAAAATAAAAAGAATTGCTGTAGGCTAGTGTCGTATATATACCTGCCTGGAGGCTGGAGTCAGTCCATGTATATCCTTTAACTGCTCGAATTCAGTTTAAAATTCTTTTTCTTACGTGTAAAACGTTTTTAGGTCAAGCTCCACGCTACCTCTGTGATCTTATGAGACGGCCTATCTCAGCTACCTCTGGACGTCCTCTCCGCTCTTCTGACCATCATGACCTTCTAGTTCCGAGGTCTCGGACTGCCACAGCACAGCATCGTGCCTATGCCTCCATTGGACCTTTGCTGTGGATTGACCTCCCTGCTTTAACTCGTGCTGTAATGTTATCTGGAGATACCACTGTTTCTGCTCGTTCTCTTAAGACTTTTCTTTTTTCGAGGGGCCCTTCGCACTGGAAGCGCTTCTGATTAGATTGTACTGCGAGAGGCGCTTTATAAGTCCATAAATAGAATAGAATAGAATAGAATATCCATCTGTGTGATGGTATGGGCCTGTGTCTTAGCGCCAATATCAAGAACAGCGTTCAGATATAAGTCAACAGAGGATTGAACATAATGTGTATGTATGAGCACTTGCTATAGCGCCCCTTCAAGATTTCTACTCAGAGGCGCTCCCGACTACAGCGTGGACACTGAATCGGAGTTTCACACCGAAGCGCATGAGCAATTGCGAGTGAAGGACTTGCCCAGGGTCCCTACGCGACGGCTTGAGGTGGATTCGAACCTGCAACCCTCCGGCTGCAAGGCACCGAACATACCCCTACACCACCGCGCCCCATAATGTTTGTGATAGGTGTTTAACGTTCGGCTCTTTCTACACCAAGCACGTAGCAACAAACCTTCGTGACCGCTTCGTTTTGTAGGTCCTATAATATTGTTCGTATGACGCTAATGAGTTCTGCAAAGGGTTATTAGGCTATCTAGATAATGTGACTGTGAAATACTTCTGAATCTGATGCTATGCACATCCCGTCATTATCTGTTCTTAATTATTATTTGTGCGACACTAACTATAAACCAAGCAAAATCGACGACACTGAGGAATTGTGAGTGAACTTGTTTAAGGTCCCAACACAGTAACCGTCCGTAAGATTGAAATAATCTGAAATTTCACCAGCAATGTGGATTTCAAATGTAGACTACGTACCAAAAGCTACGCTGAATGTCAGCAACTGTCCTTTCGCGTGTGGCCAACAGCAGGCTTGTGCCTTTGCAGATAACACACATCAAATGCGTAACAAGGCAAAGCTTCGGCTTTGGTTACATCCTCTGTCTATTGAAATATAAATATTGAAAATCTATTACTAAATGCGAATCAGTTCTATTAGCAACGAACCAGAGAAACGTAATTTCACAACGACGTCGTTATTGGTTTTCAAGGAAAAACTAAGAGTTTAATGATGACGTAACCAGAACGTCATGCTTGACGTCATCTTGCTATTGCGTCATCAGAGCTTCTCATTTGAAAATAGAAGGCGATTTGAAAATCGATCGCGCTGGATTATAACTATTAAACTGTCATTAATAGCGCTCTTTAAAAAAAATCTTGCACAAGATTGAGTAGGCGATCGATGCGCAGTCGACCTTGGAACCTTTTGTGTACAGCGTATTTTGTGTGTATGGTATTCGTATTGCAGGGCATAGGCCAAATATATGGTTGTTCATTAACTGCTAGAAATTCTAGAATATACGCAACACTTACTAACAATCGATACGACTCCTCTGCTTGTCGATGCAATGCTGTATCGATTCGAGCCTGAGCGTTCACAGCCTCACAGGTAATGTAGTTTAAATTAGATACATAAAACAATGGTTTGGCGGCAAGCATTTAGTATCGTGGTGCATGTATTTTCCTCCTGTAATTTTAGGCGTCGTGAGAGTCGGTTAGGGTCAGGTTACGCGTCGTGAGGGTCGGTTAGGGTCAGGGTTAGGGTTTGTGTCGTCTTTAGAAAACATCGTACCTTCCGCGGAGCATACAAAAAATACCGTCCCACGCCCGAAAATACATGCACCACGATACTAAATGTTTGCCGGTTTGGCTAGGTTCCTCTTGGAGTCTAAATCATCGAGCGCGATCGAGTTACCGATCGACCAGACCTCTGCTAGACGATCGACCAAGGAGAGTGATCGATCGATCGCCTCAAATGAGAAGCTCTGTGCCTCATCATTAGACCAAACATTTGAAATTGGTCAATTTCCTTCATTATCAAGCAGCTCTCTCTCACTTTGTCTATCTGTCTGATTCCCGCTACCCTTCCAAAGGTCGACTCAGCCTTTCTTTCGCCAGATGGCGTTGGTAAACTGAGCAGTGGGTAAGCAAGTGTATCCTTTATTGAATGGGATGGGTGCCTTGCATGGCTGCCATATAGCTAAATTTGGTTCCTGTAATTTCTTGTGATCATTCATTCATATCATGACTTGTATAGGCCTAATTATACTGCGCTCAAGTCAGTTGGAATCAATAAACGACGACTATTTTAACGAAGACTAAGGTTCACATGTATGTCTACATGTAGGCCTATGCATGTTTGCCTGCTATAATGTTCGTTTGTTCTAGTTTTATTTTATTATTTTATTTCGTATGAATCTATGCGCAATGCGCTACATGTAAGGTTTGGAGAGAAAGATTCAAAAACTAAAACTGCGCTGTATAGACAATAAACGAGGACATAACAAGACTTCGACTAACAGTGAGAGGAGCAGTGGGACTTGATAAATAACCCAGGTTAATGGAGATAATTAGCTCTTAACCATCGTCGCCAAGTGGCTGGTGTCAGCTACTGATGATAATAATGTTTGATGATGAGGAGGAGGAAGCGGAGAAGGAGAGCCTATGTCGTTAACCTCAAAATTAAAAAATAATGGGCTCAGTGTCTTATTTGAAAATGTTTATAATTACAGCATTGTGAAGCATGTAATTATTTGTGGAGAGCAGAAAAAAATGTGAAATATTTGGGCAAGAAAGTGCGAACTACCTTGCTTGGTCCTTTTAGAACTTCTAGGCCCACCACTGCCTCAAAGCGTGCCGACTCCCTTGCGAGTCGTGTCAGGACAAACGCAGAAGGACGAAATACGGACACGATGGGATTATGCCCAACTCAGACGTCCCATCCAGGCCCGTAGCCAGAGTCAACATCAAGACGAGGCAAATCCCTTCCTTCCCATTCCCGTACTCTGGCCTCCCCTCAGAGGCGGATATAGACTTTCTGTCCGGGGGCGAATTCTGTGGGAGGTAAAAGTGGACCACTCCTTTGGAAGAGTTTGATGAAGACCGTAAAAAGACGAAAAAGTTCAAATAGTCGACTCATCTTCAGAAGCTGCCTTAATCTGCTTATACCTATCCCCTACATATGTTGCTTTACTGGTACCTTTACCAGGGAATGTCTTCAAGAAATAGGTTGCCATAGCAGGATATTGCTTGACTAGGCGTTCGCAAACAGCGCCAAGTGACAACCAACGACTGCTAACCAGTTTCACAAAATACTGACCATGTTGTTCAAGTAATTCATCAACTTGTACTTCAGTATAATCTTCTGGTCGTACTGTCTCGTACAGCTAAGCGTTTTAACCTGAAGAGGACATCATTAGAAAACTGATAAACGTCAAAACTCAACATTGAGAGCCCCTTAGTAAAGGCAGTATGAATAGGATGATGATGATGATGATGATGATGATGATGATGATGATGATGATGATGATGATGATGATGATATTCGTTTTATTGACACAACAGATGACAAACCGCATCGTAGCTAACAGTTAGATTTGAAAATAAGATAAAAGAGAGATTTAACTATTAAAGTGTTTAGAGTGTTTAGTTTTAAATTTGTTGTTGGCTTAGATGATTAATATACTTTTATAAAGCCCTTGGAATAAAGTTTTTATCGTCCTTGCAGGGCAGTTCAAAACCGTGGGCTCGTGGGAGGAGGGCATAATGGTATTGGGTCGGAGGCGGGAACAGGCGTCGCAAGACATGGTCTCGATTCCCCTTGATGGCCTTGAGGAGATGGTCCTCAAGTGTGCATGTGCCAATGTCAATAAGTGGTAGGCCTAATACTCCTTTGCTGCAGAAAGAGTTTAGCTTGTACAATATTAGGGTCTTAAGAAATGTTCATTAAGTGTCCTGAAGTTTCAGGACAGAGTTACATTTCAGGACAATTTCAGGACATCTTTCAAATTTCAGGAATTTCACGACGAGTGGGACTCCTGTTTTAAAACTACCGTCTTCCGAAAAACAAACTTTGGCATTTCTGAAGTGTTGTTAAAAACGTGTCGTAAGTTGTCGCCCTATTGTAATGTAGGCCTATGCAGGCCTATAATTATGTCAAGATACTTATAAAAAGCGACTAAATAGCGTTCGAATGCACTGGCAATTGGCTAATCTTTGGTGGAGGTAGTAGAAAATAATTATAGTTACTGAATATTTTCTCTCTCCTTCACAACGCAGCGGTAAACATTAAATTTAACCTCATCGCGATTCAATGCAGAAAAATGTTGATCAACGAGGGGTGAACACTTCTGCAGATGTATACTACAAAATACGAGTAGATTATAAAATCGCCTGTCGTGGATTGTATTGTATTGTATTGTATCTACAGATTTATATAGCGCCTCTCTCAGAATAACTATTCACAAGCGCTCACAGATATGCACTATATTCCACACATCGTCAGAATTTAATACGAAATTTCAGTGAAATGTAATAAACTGCTCAGTATTATGCTAATTATGTAAACAATAATAACAAAACATATGGATTTTTAACTTTAATCCGATCGTACACCCAACCGATCCGATCAGACAGAAATTTTCATACTGGAGAAACTTTCACAATGTTCGTTTCCACTCATCGGCGTGTTCACTGAATCGTTTGATCTTTTGGAACATCGCAATTCCTTGTATAGTACCATTGTCCAAAGTGTCAAACATCGAACCAGATATTGTACAGTGTTCTATAGCGTCCCAGGACGTCTTTTAAGACGCTATAGAGTATAGAAAGTAGTTACACAGCATTCCAACGTGACCGTTCGGTAAATATTATAGATATTTTATGTTGATGTAGACCATCTCATAACAGCTGCTTCTGAATCCTTTTTCAGTCTGTCTCAATTGATAGAAATTCGGTGCATAGTACCATCGTCGAAATCCTTGGTCTTCCAACCGCTTAAGGATATCGTACATGTAGAAAAGACTTTCCTTATCACTTCCAGTGAGGTGCACTTCAATTCCAAGTTGCTTGACCTTCGACAGAGTTCCCTTTGAGAGCATCTGAGTAAGCGATGACCATTCGCTGTTCTCAACGTCCATCTTCAGGTAATCGATTATGACCTACATTTGAGAATAGGCCTACATCAAACTACTCAATGTAATTAATCAATAGAATAGAATCAATGTAATTACTCAATGTAATTAATGAAAAGACTGTCCTAAGATGGGTAGCCGGTATATAACATTAATTGAGTATTCTGGAGGATTGTCGCGCGTTTGGGTAAAGAATAAGGCACACATTAGAAAGATTGGCTTGGCTTTGTTGCTAGTTTTGACTGTTCGGACGCGTTGCTATGAGAGAGCAGAGTGGCGCAGTGGAAGCGTGCTGGGCCAAAACCCATACTCTAAATCTCATCACTCATGTAAGGATGATAGAGCCTGCCATAAGTCCTAGGTGACAAATGTGCGATTAATTATTTCGTTAAAGAAATCAGATTCTTTCGGGTCGCGTGATTTGCAAAATTCACATGGATATAACCATAATCATTTGTTTGAACAATTTCTAACACTAAATCCGAGTGACATCCAAGAGTCAGAAGCGTTGGGGGGGCCGTGGCGCATTGGATAACATCTGGCAAAGAGACCGAGAGGTACCGAGTTCGAGCCCCCGTTGGGCGGATATGCTTTGTGTTTGCAGGCTGTCTGTTCTGTTAGTAGTTAAGATTTGTGTCTTGTGAATTGCATAATTGTACACTGTAACCGGTTGTGGTTTGTCAACCGGATTGTTGAATAAACGAAAATATATTTTTATTTGGAGACTTCACTTTCTTAGCCTCGGCATATGAGTCCATGGGCGGCGAATATTACCACCTACAGTGTAGGCCTACGGTTGATGCCTTGTGGAGTAGACAGCGGCGTTAGAGAAGTTGCCTATTAATAAGAACTGCAAATGTACTCATTTTATGCCCGAGTTCGCTATTAAGTAGTATTCAAAATTACTATTTAAAATCTCTGTCTCGATTGACCGGGTTTGAACTCAGACTTCGCGGTTGCATACCTAGGCCTATATATAAAGAAAGGCGCATTTTAAAGCATCACTAGATAACTCATTTTCAAGCATAACTCTTTCATCCATCACCAATTAAAATAATAAGCATGGACTTTCGATAGTTGAATGGGGAGAGAATAAATTGTAAGAAAACTTACATCGCTTTCGTTCATAGATTTCATGATGCTTGGAAGTGTTTTCATTATCCAGCCATTACCGTTGATTTTGTCTTTTCCACCGATTATCCAGCGAATACTGTTGAGTTTGTCTTCTCCACCGATACCAATTTTATAAAACCAGATTTTGTCACTGCGCTTGTGATCCTGCACTGCCATGCTGTAATTCCATCAATGCAGTAAAATTATCATATCTGGCCTTTAGATATGTTGCGATTCTACTGTCACTATCAATAACACAATTTCATCTTAAAGAAATTCGCTTTTCCTAGTTTTCCATTCGAGTTTACCATCTGTCTTCCAGGTGGGACCGTCACCATGCGTCCCGACTCATCATGTTTCAAGTTCTGCAACACCCACAACCATTTACCATGAGCCATTCCCTGCCAATCTGCTATCCCCTTAATTAATAGCGCCATCGATACTGCTGATGCTACTCATACCAAAGCCCATGACTTCTATGGCACCCCATGTACTACGTTACCGTATCACACTTGATTTTTAAAATGTTGCAATTCCATCAACACAACAAATTATTACACTTGCCCTAAAATGTTGCAATTCCTTCAGAACGACAAATAAATCACATTTCGCCTTCAGAAAATGCTGCAACTCTATCAGCAAAAATATAACTGAAATCTATCTCAATTGCCGAAGTCTTTAAATCCCAGATAATGACATTCTGCTTGTAGAAAGCGTTATTCCATGGACGTGCCGAGCAGTTGGTAATATTGCGTCTATTTTAAACGTGTGCTTCACCTGGAGTTGGAGAAGCAACATCGGGTTATAGTAGAACAAAAACTGTCACGAAAACTTGATAGGTCAGAAGTGCATGCCTAACTGCATGACCAAGGACAGCCAAAGCATCTGCGCTGATCTGCAAATTATGGTCCCTCTTCGTGATTGATTGCGAAGTCGGGCCATACACGACAGGACCGAAGGAGCCATTTGAGTAATCACTTAGCCTACGGTGAGGCCTGAAATTAAACATCTGTCATACCAGCATTTCATTTCAGCAGGCGTTGACTGGATTAGTGAACTAAACAAACTTACTCTAAAGTAGGCCTAAAATATGAAAACTTCGAAACAAACTAAAGTCTTACAAAATTGGCAAACTCGGGAGACGAACAGAAGTATGACAAATTCAGAAACAAAACTGTTACATATACTTAGATATTACCACTAAATAGAAAGCCAAATGTAAATACTGAATGACCTTGGGTCGAAACTCCGCACAGTGCAGCTGAAGTTGCTGGAAATCGCATCATCAAAACTGAAATCGTTATTTATACTGAAAATATATAGAAAAGAAAGCAGTTGATGGATCAGCCGTGAACAGTTAAAACGTTTAACTTCAGCTTAAAACATTATTGGGCGGAGTCTTCATGCATGTATTTTGATATAGACTTTTTTGTGATCTCCCTGTCTCTCTGTGTCTGTCTCTCTCTGTGCATGCTTGCTGGCAGGTGCTTATCTAGCCATATTCACCTGGCATGTATATGATGTAGGCGGTTTTTATATAGCGCCTTTAGCTGCCGGACATAAGCGCTAGCCTCAAAATACAAATCATTGAGACCGACAGCTATGTTTAATGTATGTATTTACTTAGTACTTAGTCCTTCCCATGCAGGTCTGTACATCGGGTGGCAACGCATCTTCTCCATTCGTCTCTGTCCATTGCTAGTCTTTTAGCCTCGTCCCATGACATCTGCAAGCACCTTTACTAGTCCTTGATGGTCTGCAGCCAATTCTTTCGTTGCCTTTCCGTTTTCCTTCTTCCTCCAGGGGTTCAGTTCATCAATTGTCTTCCTCTTCTATCCTTGTACATATGAGCCACATGTGCCATGCATTTTAATCTTCTCTTTCTGACTATGGTCTCGTAATCGTAATCTCCAAACTTCTAAAGCGCCACTCGAAAGCCAAGCGCAGGGCACCAGCTTATTCACGAGCACATCTACATCCTCTTCTCCCGTTTACTCTCTTTAGTGCATAATGCTGTGTTTATATTTAGGCTGTTGGGAGTGCTCTGTTTTGTTGGTCAAGTATTATCTAAGGAGAGTCTTCCAGTTAATTTTTTTATCTAGCTAACTCGTGTTCATTTCTTTATTGTCAACTAAATGAATGTATATATGAGGGGCAGAGACAGACAGACAGGCAGAGACAGAGACAGGAACACAAAGACAGAGACAGAGATAGAGATACAGACAGAGAGAGAAAAACAGAAAGACATTCACAGAGAGAGAGACAGACACAGGTGGGACCCATGGGAGCAGAGGCGGCGCCAGACATTTTTTTAACCAGGGCATAGCCAGGGCAGTCATACAAGTAACCAGTGCGGGGCGATTTCAATTCTTGGCAGGGCAGAAATTGTGGCAGCCTTGTGGCAGGGTAACGACTAGGGCAAAGGCATTTTTACCAGGGCATTGACCCTGGCTTGCTCTGCTGTAGTGCCGCCACTGCCAGGGGGCTCTATACGGGTTCCACATAACAAAATATGATTCCTGCGAGGGCTTGCATGGAAATATCGGCAGGAGCCAGGGTGCGACCGTACGTTGAGTCCCATAATAAAATACGCGTATCATACGTATTTTTATCCCCGAATGTAAAATACGCGTATTATACGTAAAATACGTTGACTTAGAAACAATTTAATGTTCAATGGTGTGCCATACGAGAATTTGTTGATGTTTCAGAAGAATACGCGCAGTAGATACCTTACAGTAAACTTTGTTAAGTTTGTTTTTGGCAGCTATGCCTTTTATAAGTAACTTAGTTAACTATGTTGCAACGTTTCGTGTTCAATTTTACAATTATAGGGTACAACGTATTGTAACGTACGGCACGCAAAGTTTTACCGTACGCGTATTATACGTATTTTATCGTCCAAAATAAAATACGTATAATACGTACGGTCGCATCCTGGCAGGAGCTATGCTGCTATGCAAACTGTTCCTTTCGAAAATCTTTCCTATATCTCCATTGACTTATGTTTGTTCAAATTTGTGCATGTATGTTGCGACGTCTGATTTGTTTCTGCCTTCGGGCGTAATAATAAAGTACTCATTACTATAATTACTAGCTGTACTGTTACGTCTGAAGGCAGTTTGCTTTGATTTATCATAAAACGAAAGATTGGGAGGACATTCATCAGCGATCATTTGTATTGACTTGCCCAAACGAGTAGACGAGACACGGTGGTTTAGGACGGTAAGGTTCAGCCAGGCAGATGTCCCAACCTCCGTCTAGAACGTTTCCAAGTCGCTCGTTATTCTGGCAGGCAAAATGACGCTCGGACAGAAATCTGTTTCAAACCAAACACATTTGACGTAGACTAGTCCCGACTATCTGGCAGTTTGCGTGCAATTGTATTGTATTATATTGTATTGTATTTGAACACTTGTTATAGCGCCCCTACCAGATTTCCCATTCAGAGGCGCTCCCGACTACTGCGCGAACGCTGAATCGGAGTTTCACGCCGAAGCGCATGAGCAATTGCGAGTGAAGGACTTGCCCAGGGTCCCTACGCGGCGACTTGAGGTGGATTCGAACCCGCAACTCTCCAGCTGCAAGGCACCGAACATACCCCTACACCACCGCGCCCCAGTTGTATTGTGATGTGTTGTATTGTGTGTTGTATTGTACTCCACGTTTATAATGCGACCGAGCCACCCGCAGTAAAGATCCGATAAATTAATCTCTGATAAACCGACCCGACCGGGAAGCGAACCCGGGGCGCCGGCGTGACGAGCAGGCTACCAACCCACTCGGCCACTCAGGATCAGCAATTACACAAGAATGACCGCTTTATCTTTCAGTTTCATCGTATTAGATTTTGGGAATCCTATACAATCGCCTCTCAGAGGCTCTTAAGACGCGGTCGGTATACAAGTATTCTGTTACATTACATTACATTACATTACATTACATTAAATTACAAGCATTTGCATAAGCATACGCTCTCCTTACAAAACACACATAAAATTAGGAGAAACTTCGAAATATGTTAACAGACGAGATTTAATTTATTTAGGGTCAGAATTTTGCTTTTAAAAATGAGTAAGTTGTGTTGTGGAAGGATGATGAAGGTTTCTTAATTATTGTAACAGATTTGTTGCGTTTTTCTGCATTATTTATCATGTAGACCAATATTGTTATGTGGATTATAGAAGACACTGAAATAATCCACTGAAATAATCATGTAGACCAATATTGTTATGTGGATTATAGAAGACACTGAAATAATCCACTGAAATAATCTTGTAGACCAATATTGTTATGTGGATTATAGAAGACACTGAAATAATCCACTGAAATAATCTTGTAGACCAATATTGTTATGTGGATTATAGAAGACACTGAAATAATCCACTGAAATAATCTTGTAGACCAATATTGTTATGTGGATTATAGAAGACACTGAAATAATCCACTGAAATAATCATGTAGACCAATATTGTTATGTGGATTATAGAAGACACTGAAATAATCCACTGAAATAATCATGTAGACCAATATTGTTAATTTGTTATGTGGATTATAGAAGACACTGAAATAATCCATTAATTATCAAACATGCAAACCATACATAGCAGTTCAGACATTATTATGTAACTGTATATTTCGAGCATGGCTTGTGCATTCGTCTACAGGTTAAATTTTTAGCAGATTTCAGAAACCAAATTTCACCAACGATCTCTTACTACCATAAATACTTCCGACTTCACCAAACTATTCAAACCCCATTTAAAAGTTCTGCGTATAAATTCACAAAATATATCTGCATCTTACTTGTAGAAGGCTTTGTCCATAGCATCGACGTCCATTTTCAGATCAATTCTGATTTCAGGATTCTTTAGGAAAATTAAATCAGTGGATTCTGATCGAATGAATTTAGAAGATGGCGTGGATCCGATCCGGAAGAGAAATTCCAAGTTCTTCTTCAAAAGAGAAACAAAAACAACATTCGTGAGCCCTGAGATGAAACCGTTGGCAAGGAGATGCGGGGGGGGCTAGGGTAATGGTAACACTCCGCAACGAAAAGCAGAAGATCAGTATGGACGCGGATAGATTCCCGCTACCATCCCAATGGTCCACTCAGCCTTCCATTCGATAGGTGGCGTTGCTAGAATGAACAGTGGAACAGATCAATCAATCAATCAATCAATCAATCATAGAATTTATATAGCGCCTCTTCAAGGGCTCTACTCAGAGGCGATGGGCGCCTTGCATGGCTGCCATACAGTTAAATTCGACTCCTGTAACAGCTTGTAATCATCCGTTCATGCTGTGACTTGTAATCATACTGCGGTGTGTCAATTTGTAGTAATAATAAACACGAATATAACTGATGACCATTTCCACGCAGAAGTTGCGATTTTTGTGTACCTATACCTTGCAAGAAAATTTATCAATTCTAATCTGATCAAATATATTCTAACCCAGTCCAATATAATCCAGTGACTTTTATAGCGTCGTTATTATAAAGCACAAGCACAAGTGAAACCGTTTCAAGTGAAACCGTATAGTCAAAATCGCATTCCATCAAAGCTTGGTGAACAACTATATCAAATAGTAGTAGTAGTAGTAGTAGTAGTAGTAGTAGTAGTAGTAGTAGTAGTAGTAGTAGTAGTAGTAGCAGTAGCAGTAGCAGTAGCAGTAGTAGCAGCATCAGCAGCAGCAGCAATAATAATAATAAAAATAATAATAATAATAATAATAATAATAATAATAATAATAATAATAATAATAAGCATCAGCATGGACGCGGCATCGATTCTCAATACCTTCCCAAAGGTCGACTCAGACTTTCATTCGCTAGATGGCGTTAAAAAATAATAATAATAATAATAATAATCACAATAATAATAATAATTGCAGCCATGCAAGGCGCCCATCACGTCCTACTGCTCATTTTACCAACGCCATCTAGCGAATGAAAGTCTGAGTCGACCTTTGGGAGGGTATTGAGAATCGATGCCGCGTCCATGCTGATGCTCTACTCTTCGTTCCAGAGTGTTACCATTACCATAAACCGCTCATAAGGCACGATACGGTTGTAAAGACGTTAAAACAGACGAGCCTTGAGTTAAGAACTTATAATGACGCTAAGGAACTTAAGACAAGTATAGCCTACGGACGTGAAGTGAGAGAAAGGCCTATATATAGGGACCTACACATAAGTGACATAACCAACCATAACCATAACCAAATTTTTTATTGAACCCTTCTTTGACAGACAATTAAGCACATACAAATAAGCATTGAAACAAATGCATGAGGAAAATATCTGTAGGCTACCTTTAACGGCGGCTAGTCTTAAACTGGCGAGGGAAATATTTCCTATTCAGCTGTAAGTCGCATCATAGTGACTGCGTATTAGTTGGGGGGGCATGTGCGTGAGAGTTACTGCGTGAGTGTGCACCTATAACCAATTTCTAAATGACACATAAATTTCTCATTCACTTTCACGAATTTTTTGGAGAAACAGAAGAACAAATTCCCAAATCGACGCAGTGGTCTTGCCACCAAAGCACATTAATAAGTCGGCTTCAAATGGTATATCAACTGGTACAGTAGGCCTACACGTGCAAGTTTAGGTAGATTATAGTATTAGCCTATACGTCCTACACTTGCCGCTCTTTGTAGGGGCTCATTTGTTACACGTCTATGCTAAAAGAATCATCAGAGGCAAGACACTGATTTTCAAAGACATTTCGGCAGAAGCACGTCTCCACGTTGAAGTTCGATCAGAGAGACTAAAGGTTGACGTCTAACAATAGGAAACTACCTGTAACCGTGTTATAATACCCTACAACAGTTGCTCACTGTTGCTGTGAGCTTAGTGCACAGCATTAGACCTACAGTTAAACATTTCAAAGCTCTGGGGATATTTCGATTGAATCAAATTCACAACAACTGCAGTCCAGCAATCGAAAAACTTTAACGGATTCATGTCATTATCATTACGCCTGAATTTTAATTCGGACGCAGCGATGAAGAACATTAAGCCTATCTTATAGGCCAGTGCTGTCCAACCTTTTTGACACCGCGGGCCACCGAAGAAGTAATTTTTGAAGCCGAGGGCCGCACCAGTCAACTCAAAAGCAGCGACTACAATTTATTGAAAATTACTAATTTTATTATAATTAATTATGGAGTTTTCATAATGAATGCGTCTTGGGAACTGGATTTTGTGTACACATTGTCAAATGATAAGTCAAGTTACGAAAGAATAGCTATGCAAGTAGGCCAGTGACTGTCTTTTACTTCATTTTAACAGAAATTGCAAATATTTAGCGAGCTGTGGCGGGCCACTTAGAATCTGCCGGCGGGCCGCATGCGATGCCGCGGGTTGACAGCACTGTTATAGGCCTACTATAGCAATTTTGATTAGTATTATAATGCATTTATTAAGCGCTACTATCTAACGACCGACATCAATTGACCATAGAGTTAAACAATTGCGAGTGAAGGACTTGCTCAAGGTCCCAACGCAGTGACCGTCTCATAGGATGATACTCGAATCGTGTCTCGACGCGTTACAACGCGAGCGAACTTTAACACGTCAACTATACATTGAAACTCACTTGATATAGAAGAATCGTGCTGAAGATACACACCAGACTGGCAGCAAGGAAAACCAATTTCAAATTGGATGACGTCATTGTGTTTTGAGGTTGACTATCTCTTTGGAGTGTTCGCTAAAAGTGGATCCTAGAAAACAAAAATCAGGAGAGAAATTCAGAAGGTAGGCTACTAAGATAACCCCGCAGACACTAAAATAATTATCCCATTCCAGTGCTTGAACATTGTAGCCGGTGAATAAACATTCAAAAGTTTTCATTAACTGTTCTAGTTTCATTAGTTTAGTAGGCATATGCGCTTGATGTTGAAACTGAAACGTTCTCCAGAGTTTATTTATTTTTAATTTTTTATTCAATGAAATCAAATAATGTTTCGAACGCGATTTGAACTAGCGCAAACATGTAAAGTATGCAAAATAAATGAACAGGTTATAATTTATTTCAAACTGCTTCGAATAAAATTACCCTCAATTCTTGAGGGCGTTTGAAACCCCGACAATATTTAGTTGAAGCTCTGGTTTGAAGTGCTTGCGCAGTCCTGAGGCGCTATAGGTTAAAACAGTGAGATATATTATTCACGCTAGAGGGAACATGACGTATATTCCCTTTGCACATTTTTGAAGCCACAATCATAAGATATAATAACAGACAGCCTTAAAGAGAGTTCCGCAGTTAATAGCAATACAAAATGACGCGTTTTGATTGGCTTGAAATTCATGGACGCTAGTCAAGGTTAAGCGAGACTTTAATTTCTTTTCGAAGCTTACGTCTTGCAAAAAGTACAACAGACTGAGTGGCAAAATAACAACTGGTATCCATTAAATAATCGGTGCCAGCGGCCTCGGTTTCGGGTTCTTTATAACCTCAAAGTTGCTAGGGACCATCAACACCTTACACAATTTGCTCATGCGTTTCGGCGTGCCGATTCAGCGTTCGCGCAGTAGTCGGTCAAGGCCGTGAATGGAAATCTGTTGAACGGCGCAAAGGGTCAAAGCCTCACCATAGACGGTAGATGCGTGCTCTAGTGATATGGTTTATATATTGCGCATCTCTAGGCGCTGTAGGTTATAACAACCACGTCACCCAGTCATATTTGAAGCAGTAGACAAATAGACAAATGTATGTGTGCATGTATATGAAAACTTATATAGCGCATTTTTGAACCTCACAAAGGCGCTGTAACACGACTAGGCCTATGCAGCAGATCCAAACAGGTGCGTCTTAAGATGAACTGGAACTGGCTTCTGACTTATTTGTGGTGGTAATTAAAGTTTTAATTTCAAGTGGGAGACTGTCTCATGAAGACGGTCCAATAGGCCTACACGAGAAGGATCATAAAAATAAAATTAATGGGCCTACAAGTCATTCAAACAATGATGTAGTATAGGTAGGCCATCTGAAGCCTATAAAACAATCGGTATATATCTATTTACTTACGTTCTGTAAATCTTCGTAGCCTATAAATTAATACCGCGGTAGCAGTAGGCCTAATAACACGAAACATAGGTCAATTATCAATCAATCAATCAATTTCATTTATTCACAACGCCAAGCTGACAGATCGCAACTTGTTACTGGTAACAGATAGGAAAAATTGTCTAAGCTCTGACAGTTAGTTATTAAATGGGTTGAGATAGCAAATATTATCTCTGCTCTAACAGTTAGTTGCTAAAGAAGAATTAGGCTAGTGGTAATGTTAGTTAGGGCAACGAACGAGGTAACCAATATGGTATAGACCGGAGATAATGTATTTAGTAGATGTTTTTAAATAATACACGTGATATGAAATTGCGATCGTCCTTGGTTGGGAGGAGGGAACCGTGTGGCCTCGGTCTTAGCTCATAGCGGAGGTGGGGGCGGCTTGGAGGAAAGAGTCCACGCAGAACATGGCTTTCATTTGCGTTAATAGCCGCGAATAATCGGCCATCAGCTGAATCCGCCAGCTCCGCAGCGGTGGGAGCGTCAGGGCCAATAAGGCCTCTGCGCTTCATCCTGGCTATCTGCTGTTCTATTCTTCCTCTGTCTTCGGCGGTTGCATAGCCCCACCATGCCGGGGAGGCATACATGAGTTGTGCTATGGTTGTCATCTTGGCAACAACATGCAATGACGGTGGGCAAAGGCCATGCGATCGCAAGACCCCCAGGGCATACATGGACGACGAAGATGCTGATAGTACTAAGTCCACGTGTGAGGTCATTCTTAGGTCAGAGCGGTGAGTAATTAACTGTCATGCAGCTGTGCACCGAGTTAGAATTATTAGCAGTAATTAACCTGTAACTCACGAAATTATACCTGTATCTTTAGTTTGATGACAGTGACCCTTAAAATTTACTATACTTTCAGGCTAAACTGTCGGGACTCAATGCACAGCTGCATGACAGTTAACAGCAGTCAGAGGTAACGGGCATAGAAGTATGTGATACCTCTGCCACAGACCTCAGTACTTCTTTCTCCCTATAGTAATTGGTCGTCCATTAATTATGTCAACAAATTCTAGGCAGTTTTTGACCCCTCCCCCACCTTGTCAACAACTGTCAAACATTGACGGACCCCCTAAAAAATTATGTCAACAATCCAAGAACCTCCCCTACAAAAAAGAAACACAATGGCTCAATACATATAGAATCATTTTTAAATATTTTTTACACTAAAAAATACAATCTCGAATTTCAAAATAATGACTTTTAGTTTATTACCAGCTTTTTAGTAGTATTAAACATTAAGCACTCTACATTTTAGCATTAGGCCTACTTAATGTTTTCGCTACCATTTTGAAGGGTCTGTGTTGATTTATTGGACAAAAATTTGTTGACGTCAAATTGTACCGAACCCCCTCCACCTTGTCAACAACAGTCTGTCAAACTTGTCCAAACCCCCTCCCCATATTTTGTTGACATAATTAATGGACGAACCCTGATCGCTGAACTGTAACTCATTTGAAGGAAGGCCAATATAAAGTAGGCTTATTATTATCGAGGTTTCTCCTCCTATGCGTACGCAACCATACGCAATCCGATGATGTGCATGGTTACCCCTCCCCTCCATGCGTATGTACCAAATGGATTACCCCTATAATGACTGTGAAATACCTCTGGCTCTGAGGCCAACACATCCCTTCATTAGCTATTGTTATTTTTTCGCCCGAGGTAGAAAAATCACTCAGGCTCTAGTCTTAGAAGCTATCTACGGGTGTGCTGTCAAACTGGAGTAAACGGCCCTCGTCCCGGTGAGTTGCGCAAACGTGCCTCTGAATCACTGTGTTTATTATTATTATTATTATTATTATTACTATTATTATAATTTATCATCATCATCATCATCATCATCATCATCATCATCATCATCATCATCATTATCATCATCATCATAGATCATCATCATCATCATCATCATCACTATTATTATTATTGTTATTATTATTATTATTATTATTATTATTATTATTATTATTATTATTATTATTATTATTATGGTATGGTAAAGTGCATTTTAGCGTATTTAATTCAGTGGAGATAGAGTTGCATTTCAGCGTATTTTATTATTTCAATGATTTTATGATAGCCTAACTGTAATGAATCCTGCTTCTATTTCAGAGAAATAATAAAATACGCTAAAATAATTATATAATATGTCATATATGCACGCACTCGTAGATTTTCAATTTGTTGTAGTGGTCCAAAATTTTTGCAGTACCGATGAGTATTCGGAATGCACCCACATACACCCAATTTAAGAAGCTGGAATAGTTACTTGAAGGATTAACCATACTTCATTTAACACTGTTTCATCAAATTGTTTAGATATTGATCTTATTTGTAAATTGCAATGTTATTATTTAGTTAAGAACATTATTGAGTTGAACCTTTCTTTCATATTGATCTTCTTAGTAAATTGTAATGTTATTATTTAGTTAAGAACATTATTGAGTTGAACCTTTCTTTCTTTCAACTGACTAACCAGCCATAAATGATTATTGTTAAAAAACCCTAATTAAGCGGGGCTTGGCTTTTGGGTCTCCCCTGTTCCCTAGCAATGCACTGATATGTAATAGTCAAGTTATAATTGTTGTTAATTGTTATATGCATTGTGCTTCTGGAAATAGTTGTCAGTTGTCAGTTGTCAATCGACCGGCAGCATCATGAATTAAATACGCTATAATGCACTTTTACCGCATCACCATTCGATGGACTTATGAGTGAAGGACTTGTCTAAGGCCCCTACACAGTAACCGTCTCGTACGATCGAAATAAAATCCGAAATTTCGCCGGAAACTATACGTACCAAAAGCTACGCTTAATGTCAGAACAGTTACCGGGTACTCTCCTTTCGCGTGTGGACAACAGCAGGCTTGTGCCTTTGACGAGAACACGCAATAAATGTGAAACCAAGCTACGCTTTATCTATTCTGTGGTGAAACAAAGCAAAGCTTCAGCTTTGGTTACATCCTCTGTCTATTAAAACATAATTATTGCAAATTTATTACTAATGCGAATCAGTTTTATTAGCAACGAACCAGAGAAACGTAATTTCACAACAACGCCACGTTGACCTTCAAGGAAGGAAAGACGAAGAGTCTAATGATGACGTAGCCTGAACGTCATCATAAGACCAAACATTTCAAATTGGTTTACTTATTAATTTATTAGCTAAAGTAAGTAAGTAAGATCTATCTGGCTGTCTGTCTATCTCTGTGTATGTTTGTCTGTCTCTCGAAGATCTACCCCGTAGACCTACTTTCGCGGTTCTTTCCGAAGTCTACCTGCTTAAATTCTTTCATCGATTTTCCTGAATTCTGCTAGATTCTTTTTGGCGTCTTCGTGTTTTCATAAGTCTACCTTGCAGGTTTTTTAAAGGAAATTTTAGAACTGCACAACCTCTTCTCTCTTTTTCAAAAACTCATGGTAAATTTTCCCAACTGGATGACAATGACCTTTTTTTTAGAAATTTGTAACTGCACAAAAATGCTTTTACAGTTGCACAAATTGATTTAGAAATGCACATATTGTATAGAACTGCACGCTAAAAAGCCCTCCCTGCTACCTTGTTCTTTATATTCCCTTGCAGTTTCCTTCTGAAGCATTTGAAGTAAGTAAGTAAGTAAGTAAGTAAGTGTGTTCTTTATTAAACGCTGGCAAACGCACGGCGCTGTAGGGCAAAGTTATACAGTTATACAATTACAATTACAATTACAATTATCAAATAGTAGCGAAAAAGTCCGGTAAATAGTAAACTAAAAAACACTATGGCCTAGCTGTACAACATCCTAGCCAGGAAACCGCGCCTGGTGAGGGAATCAAATCTAGAAAGAACACGGTTAGGCTATGTGAGCGTGGGCGCAGATCGTGACCAGTATATAGGACAGGGGGTAGTAGGTATGAAGGATATGTCCAGGATTATTTAAGATATTTCTAAAAAGGTCTTGGTCGGCTTATTTACAGAGTTCCTCAAAAGTAGGGACAGATTTGGGTAGGAAGCCAAAGCGTACCAGCTTGCGGACCACAGCACTTGAGAGTCACGTTCTGTTTGCTGGCAAAGCCCCACCACACTTGGGAACAATAAAGCATTCGGTTGACAGACTAGAGTTGTATTGTCTCCAGACACTTGGTCTCGAGACGTCTCGAGACAGGTTTTAAGATGTCTCGGTCTCGGTCTCGGACCCCACTGTCTCGGTCTCGGTCAATTTGAGAGGTTTGGTGGACTTGGCATAAGGCCCAGTAGAATGGAGATAATTTACACCATCGTCACCAAATGACTGGTGTCATCGTCACCAAATGACTGGTGTCATCGTCGTCAAATGACTGGTGTCAGGAGCTGCTGCTGCTGATGACCTTCATTTACCCTATAAAATAAAATTTTTAGAGGGCCTGGTGTGTTATTTGAAATTGTTCATAATTATTGTGAACCATATGTAACTGGTGTTGAGCAGAAAAGGGTAGCCTAGGATATTTGTGTAAAAAAGTAGGCCTACGATCTAACTTACTTGGCCCTAAAACTTCTGGGCCCACCACAGCCTCAAACCGTTCCGACGCCCTTGCGGGTCGTGTTAGGACAAACGCAGGACAACATCATGGACATGATGGGATAATATTCCAGTTCAGACATCCCATCTAAATTTTTTATTAATCTTATTACAGCCTTTGCTTTAAGCAAAAACCTCAGACAGCGCTATAGGCCTATTATACAACATTGATTCTAACTAGCACTCCCTGGAGCGACAGAGTCTAAGTGCCCCGTAGCACAGTTAGCCGCAAAATCTGGCTGACATAGCACTGTGTAGATTATGTCCACAGTCAGTGTGTCCCATGACTGAGAGAGCTAGACTTGCATGTGTGGAGAAAGTGTGGAGAAAAACTTCACACGTTCGAATAATGTACTCTGTGTTATGTTTACGACTCTACGTAAAGCTTTCACGTTTATAAATTATATTAAACACTTTTATTATTAATCAACTTGGTGTAATTCTATTTAAGTGGAAACGTGTCAGTTACTGCTGACATGCCCCAGTGTCTATATCGATCATCTCATGGCCGATCTCAAGTCGGAGGAGGTCTCACACCACAACATAGACTAGCAGGGCTGCCGACAGAAATGCCGGGCCCCTAGGCAGAGGAGTCACGGGCCCCTAACTGTCTTTAGACTTTATGAGAAAATTTAAAAAAACTGAAATATTAATAGTGCGGGTACAACCCTACAAAATAATATTTATATGCAACTAATTGTAGTTAAGTGTCCGTATTATATTTTAAAAGGCATTAATCATAAACTTTGTATAACTGATTATAATGTTTTGCATAAGTTGATTGCTGGGCCCAGCCCGGGCCCCTAAAAGTCGCCGGACCCCTGGGTTTTTGTCCCCCCTCTCGGCGGGCCTGTAGACGGCCTATGTATTAGTATCTAGATTCTAACAAACTACAATGTATAGTCTATGATACAGTACAGTCCATGACACTCTGCTCGAATGCTCAAGTTCGGAAAGGGTGATGGGCAGACTTCTACGAGACATAAACCACGAGACAGAGACCGAGACAGGGCGAGACCGAGACAGAAATTCCGGGCTCCGAGACAGTTCTAGACAGTTCAAAACGAGTGAAATGCACATTGGACCGAAGTCCCGAAACTATCTTTAGACTTTTGAAGTCTAATAAAGGGTCAAAAAACTGAAATCAGCCGATCACCTGCGGTATAAACTATAAAGAAATTAAATACAGCCATACAAAATTAAATGATTCTAAAATTTAAACCAACAAAATTCCAGTTAAGCCTGGCCGTAAATATTATATTTAGCGACAAAAGGCATAAATCACTAGAACGTTTGCTTATAACTGATTATAATATTTTGCATAAGTTGATTGCTGGGCCCAGCCAATACTCTTTGCCCCTAAAAGTCGCCGCTTTTTAAAACTTCCTGGGTGTTTTGCCCCCCGATCTCGGCGGGCCTGTAGACGGCCTATGTATTAATATCTAGATTCTAACAAACTACAATGCATAGTCTATGCTAAAGTACAGTCCATGACACTCTGCTCGAATGCGGAAGTTCGGACAGGGTGATGGGGATGTCAAATGCGGACGAGGAAAGGGAGGGTCCACAGTAGGTCAGTATTGCGAATGTCCTTTATAGAAGGCCCCTTGCAAAAGCACCATGTAACAGAAGTGATTACACATTACCAGGTCACAATGGCGCATTTAGGCGGTTTACGGGTTCAAACCCCGGAAAAATAAATTTCCGAAAATTTTTTTCTATGCTTTTGTATGCGAAATACAAAAAACTTAACTTTTGGGGCCATGTCCAATGGAAACTCCCCCCCCCAAAATTGTTTTATTTTCTGGCTAGCCTATGTTACTGCCAGGTCATAAGTTTTAAGTGGTTTCTTGGCTTGAACGCCTCAGTCAACCAACAATGAACCAACAATGGGCTGCTGCAGATTTAATTAAAATTTATTTAATATGGGAGAATGAACTTACACGTGGCTTCTGTGTGGTGCTAAGAAATGTCAGCTTTTACAATACAGTACTACTACTTACATGCAGAAATAATTGCACAACATACTGCGTTAGTCATATGCACAGTTTGATTTTATGGTCTGAATGATTATTTTCTTAAAGGAATAACAGACAAGTGTAAATGTCATCCATACAATTTATTTAATCAGTTATTCTAGAACAGAGCTTCCAAAACTTTTCAGTGTCATGGATAGGCCTGAATTGTCCAATTGCAGCAGGACCAGTGCCAAATTTATTAATTATTTCTCTTTCAATTTCGATCACCTAAATTCCTCAAAATGTATAAAAATTGATTTAAATGCATGTTTAGCCAATTCTATGACTATATTGCCTTTTAAATGCTGGCCTAAAAAGTGTCTTTTGTTATGACTTTTACAAATATAACAGCCATTTCTTGATTCCGAGACATTTGGACCAGTTTCCTGACTAACTTTAGGGACCGGCAACTGAGGGCTCGCAGACCGGCAACGGTACGCGGACCACCACTTTGGGAAGCACTGTTCCAGAAATCTGAACACATACAATATTTACAAAAATTAAGTTTTATATTAAATATAAGAAAAGACACCGCTGAAAGAGAAAGACTGTAACCTCAACAGTCTCAACAACCTTTAACAGTAAAATCGATGATATGTAAGTTGAGAACGTGTGCTTGGAAAGTGAAACTCTGCCATTGACTTTTTCGGTTAGTGCCAGTCCCAAGTCTGGATAAAGGAGGGCGACGTCAACAGCTCTCGCAGCCATAGGATGTCGTTAAACACTGAAAACTACTTAGAAACTGGGTAAACAGCGAGTAGTTTCAAAAGTTAAGGCTATAAAATGTTTCCGTGCAAAATCGTCACTCTCTGCATTGAAATTGATAAGTATAAAAAATAACTTATTGCTGGCTCCTGTAAGCAGGGGTGTAGACGAGCTGGAGCGGTCCGGAGCGGCGTTCCGGTACTTATTATTTAGCCGGAGCCAGTTTTTAATCTAGACGTCTCTTGGGTGGGAAAGTTGGAGCGGCGTTCCGGTACTTATTATTTAGCCGGAGCCAGTGTTTAATCGGAGGACTGGGGAAAGGCGATCATAGTCCCCATACACAAGAAAAAGGACAAAACCATCTGCAGCAATTACACAGGAATTAGCCTCCTGAGCGTGCCTGGGAAGGTGTACACCAGAGTCCTGCAACAACGACTACGGAGGTATGTGGAGGAAATAGTGGGAGAGGAACAGGCGGGTTTCAGAAGAGGAAGGGGAACAGTAGACCAAATATTCACAATCAGGCAACTAGCGGAGAAATACTATGAAAAGAACAAGGTGATTTATAACAACTTTATAGACTTCAGACAGGCTTTTGATAGCATCTGGCAGCGGGGGCTATGGAGAGTGATGAGGAATTATGGAATACCAGAGGAGCTAGTGGAACTACTAGAGGACCTATATAGCAAGACGGTAAGCGCAGTGAGAGTAGATGGGGAGCTAACAGAATGGTTTCGTGTGCATGTTGGAGTAAGACAAGGCTGCGGTCTATCCCCATACTTATTCAACCTGATATTGGAGGCAATGATGGACATAGCGCTGGCAGATACAGAAATAGGGGTGAGAATAAATGGAACAATAGTCAACAACCTAAGATTTGCAGACGACATAGATCTGATGGCGGAAAGCGGAAGCCAACTGCAGGAACTAACGACCAGGGTACACGAAAGTAGCAAAAGATTCGGGCTTAAGATCAATGGAGAGAAGACCAAAACAATGACAATTGGTAAGGAAAAGAAAAGATAAACATCACCCTGGAAGGAGAGGAGCTGGAACAGGTAACGGAATTTGTGTACCTGGGGGGCGTAATTACGGAGGACGCAGAGTCGACAAGGGACATAAGGAAAAGAATTGGGCTGGCGTCAGCAATGTTTGGAAAGCTGAGGAAACTATGGAGATCAGGCAACATCTCAACAAGAACAAAAACCAAACTATACGAAACACTGGTGATACCGGTCCTCACGTATGGAGCAGAATCTTGGTGCATGAAAAAGGAGGACGAGAGAAGACTCCTGGTGGCGGAGATGGGATGGCTACGAGGACTACTGAATAGATCACGAAGAGAAAAGATACGGAATGAGGTGACACGAGAAGAACTGGGACAGAAGGAAACGATAGTGGAAAGAATAAAGAAACGAAGACTAACATGGTAGAGACATGTGATCAGGATGGAGAACGGAAGAATGCCGGCAAAGGCGCTGCACGGAGAGGTGGAGGGAACAAGGAGCAGAGGACGTCAGAAGAAGAGATGGATAGATAACGTACTGGAGGACATAGAAGACAGAGGATGGGACTTAAGAAGGGCAATAGAACTCGCAAGAGACCGACCGAAATGGAGAAGTTTTGTTAGAGCCTCATCGTCAGCGAATACTTGACGGAGGAGAAAGAAAGAAAGAAAGTGTTTAATCTAGACGTCTCTTGGGTGGGAAAGTTCCCCTAGGTCCCTAGGATCGAGTTTTCCCACGCAGAAAAATGAAAGACATATAATTTTGTACAGAAAGTGTGAAATTTAGGGATAATTCTGCCCCCACGAGGGAAAATTTTGTTGGAAAACTGTCGTTACTACCCCCCCTCGAAAAGTTTTGGAATCTTTGGTTACAAGTACTGGTCCTTGAAATGGTGTTGTTACTACCCCCTCGAAAATTGAAAAAGTCAGCCCTGTTAGAAATTTTTTTGGGAAAATACTCGTTACTACCCCCCCCCCAGTCATCAACTTTCAAATGGCCGGAGCGCTCCGGTACTTCGAAATTTACGTCTACACCACTGCCTGTAAGGCATCATACATCGTATGAGATTACAAAAATAAATGTCACATTCATTAGGAATTATGTCTAAGGCACATTTTCAGAGTTTATCCGAAGCTGTGAAAGGCAACATATCGGTTATTAACAGTTATACGAATACTTAGCACCTAAGGACACAAACACTGAACCTATCCCTGCCATCATTAGTGATGCTCGGTTTGGCCACTACCAGGGATGGGCAGTATTTGAAATTACATAATTGAAAGTACTTGAAATTACATAATTTGTTGCAAAATTAGCCATAATTTGTAATTCAATTACATTTTCCGATGTATTTTGTAATTTTAAATTCAATTTCATGTCCCAAAGTAATTTGTAATTCAATTACGTTTTCCCATGTATTTTGTAATTTTAAATTCAATTTCATGTCCCAAAGTAATTTGTAATTCAATTACATTTTTTCGAGTAATTTGCCCATCCCTGGCCAGTCCTCTACACCAATGCCCCTTAACATAATACAACTGACAAGCAAAATAAATGACCAATTTACACAACCCTTTCTTCTCTAGTCACAACCTTTTGCACACTATGAAATACACAATGTATCATTAAGTGCGTAATGTAACATTTTCCCTCGTACTGAGCGCTTCAAGAAAATTTTCTACTCATCTTGGAGTAGAATTTTTTAAGAGATGTGCTATATAAATTGGCCAATACAATTATCAAAAACCAGATTCATCTTGTAGTGCAACCTACTCAAAAAACCAATCTGCCTGTGTCTCAAGATATCTCTTAGTGTGGCACAGCGGCCGATTGGTTTGGGCGCTCGGCCTGTAACGTGGCGAGTACAGTTTCGAGACAGTAACAGTGAAGGGACATTGAGCAAGTCCTCTGCGCAAATTGCGCTGCACCATCGATGTTCTGTCGTATGGTCATGCGTACTTCTGAGCTTTCAAAGAAGGGCAATACCAAATACAGTTGTATTGTATTATATCTCAATAAACTACATTAAAAAACTAACTTATAATAGCCATACAGTAAACTTCCATTAAATATCACCCTGTAACATAAGGCTACAAGCTACAAGATTTTCATTATAATTAGCAACTCAGTCTAAAGCTTACAATGCTTGTATATATAAAATCAACAAGAGACTGACCAATCTGCAATATGAATTATGTAATCTGCACAGCAAGCCAAAAGCTAAGTCAATATATCCTGGCCAGTCCATTGAACTGCTTATTACACAGAACCATTTGGAAACAGAAACAAGGTACAGGAATAACACGATGGATTAATTCCTTAACAAATGTTATTCCGAAGCACACAAGGTACAGGAATAACAAATGTTATATATGCTAACAAGACATAAAAAAATAGCACAAGATGTTGCAAATATACAGTGACTCGCTCATTAAAATAAGACATTCACAGTCTCACATGTGATCATCTTAAAAAATAAAATAAAAATTCTACAGTAATTATGGAAACATAAATTACCATAAGTAATTTATAAATTAATTATAATACGCAATAAATAACGGAACACTCCAGCACTACTGTCTAGTTTTTAAAGTATTTTAAAAAGTAGTAACTATTCAGTTACTGATAATGTGATATAGTGCAACTTTTTAGCTATAAATACATATCAACTATATTAATCATTCAGTTATTCAAATAATGAAAAAATAACAAACTCGCCATAAAATTTATACGAACTATACTTAATATTTCGTTTCTGTACAACACAAGGATGAAGACACTCTGTTTCGTATGCAGAGACTATTTTAGCACTGAACCACTTGGAGAGAGTGCTTAGTGCACTTGGTCGCAAAACTGCACTTCATTGCACTATATTCAATGGCCTAATGCAAAAATTCTCAAATTCACAAGCTTCTATATACAGAAATCATTTTATTAAACAACCTTCTTTGAACACGACTTCACTGGAACATAAAATAGAACTGACTGCCACTCTCTCTTCATAGCTCATGTTGACTTCCGTCAAAAAGCGTCTCAAAACTCACTATTTCTCCGTGGCTTTCAAGCACTTGGATATCTAATGGCATCTTCTCCTGGTGGCTAACTATTCGCACCTCAGATTCACATTTCGGTTTGACCGTGTGTGTGTCATAAATTGAATAATAATAAAAATAATAATAATCATAAGTTTCACTGTGACTAAGCTCCTTCTGAAAGCACCAATTCTAAAAACAACATCTTTTTCATACGACATTCTTTCAACATATCATACCGTAAACTCATTCTGAAGTGACATTATTTAAACTGATATATCATTTGAAGAAGAATTCCTTCTTACACATCAATTTTGTATAGTCTCGGTTTATGAGATCCTTTTAACTCAAGCATGAAGTCAACTTAACAGTGTTCTAATAGTAACATGATGTTTATATTATGAGACACGCTGAGATTCGTGAAATCTGCATATGATATGCCCAGCGAGATGTCATGCTCTGCCTACTATGCCCAATAAAATGATTCAGACAATTACCTAGTAAGGTGGTTGTATCAGCAGGCCAGTTTCACAGAGGACGCACTTTCAAACACCAAATCAAACAAAATAAAACTTGGAAACCCTATTGTTATTCTATAATTATTACTACTGAAACAAGTATTATCACATCAATTAATATATATTCCCCATTCAGACTCTATGATATCAAAGTCTAAATCAGGAATAAACTCAGATTGTCTGACAACTACTTTTTAAAGTATATATTGCACCTAAAGTGAACAAACCAACTGTTCTTTATCATCCACATTCTTCCACCAACAAAATTTGAGGAGTGAAAAGAACATCAAAACAATTATCAAACTAACAATGTTGGGCCCCACTAGTCATAAATTCCTTTAACCAAGTCATACCCTCAGCAAAACTAATAATGTTATCATTTTTCTAAACCCTGAGAAACCACAGCCTACAATCACGCTACTGTAGTATGCTATATGACACGTGAAAAAAATGATGCAAACCTCAAAGTTCTAAGCAGTTTTCAATATCAGGCTATTGACTTTTGAACTCATGTACAGAACCCTCGGCCTAGGCTGTCCTATGGTGCTATACAAATCGTCTTATCATTATTATTATTATTATTAACAAGCATTTGCTATAGGCAAATTCATTAAAACTAAAAACTTAAATGATATGCATAAACTGGAACATTTTCGTTGAAACTAAAATAAAAACCAGTCTTTTAGCAAAAACATGCCTTAAATTTTCATTGCTGTAAAGGCAGACGCAGGCAAATTCGATTCAACAACTAATAAAACTTCCCCAAAAATCAGGTAAAATTTGGAATGATTAAGAAACTGATCAATCTAAAAACAGACTTGTAAGACACTGGCGGTTGGGACGTGCAGAAATGCAGATGTATTGTTGCACAAATCTTTGCATAACTGACGTCATTCTGGTTACTTTTTAAGCAGCATAAGCATACTGTGTCGAACACTGTTTCGTTTCCTGTTGGTGGCAGAACCTGCAAAACACATATGAAAGACGTAAGGCTAAGTTTCATTGTCTCTGAAGAAAAGAAATAAGAAGCTCTCAGCTTCTACAACCAACCGTAACCACATCACGAAGCATACATCGTGGATAAGTAAGTATATTCTTTATTGAGAAGCACTAGCAAACGCACAGCACTGTACATGGCAAGATTAATACATTCAAACAAACAAAATTTATATATACAACCAAAGAATGGAATGAGAGACGTTATTGTATACATATCAGAGGAACACAGAGGAGAAGAGTTAGGGCTAGTCACAGAGGGAAATGAAGGAAAATATAAGTTAACAGTATTCAAGTTCAGTGCCAAAAGTGATGGCCAAAGACATTGAAAGAATGCAGAACATCAAAACAGATCACTAGAGACTGAATGGATCTTAATTAATTCATCTGGGAATTAAAATAGTGCCCCTTCAAGGAACCTACTCCGACGCGCTCCTGATTCCAATACACCCAAAAAGAAGGAAGATTTCAGATACAGTCCCATGGTGCAGGATCTAGGACTCTCTGAAATCTTCCGGGTATTAATCTTCGACCTCAGCATAAAAATACATGTCTAAAAAGAATAACGACAGGATTCACAACAAAATGGGTTCCGAGATTTAATCTGACTTATGGTATACAATATTCTGCTCAATATTTATTAGCCCTTGAAAGGTTCTGTATATACAAATTAACAGTCATATACATAAGGATTGAACGGTTCCAGAGAAAGATGCAGAGAATCGGTTATCTTCCATCAACGACCAAGGGAATCGAGGAGATGATTGGCGAGGCAGAGAGGAGACTATTGCAGGCAGTGATCTGGAATGAAAACCATGTGCTTCAGGGATTATTTCCAGGGGTAGTGCAAAAACATTACAATCTTCGCCCCAGGCCGCACGATTTTAAGCTCCCAGCCAAAGACGATAAAACTATATACCAAGAGTTTTATATAGAAAGTAACAAATAATCCTTTTTTATGAGAACAATGATAGCAACGAACTTACTATCTAATTTCTAATTTAACTTGTACCTGGATGCGGTGTGACATCCCGAATAATCAATAAACGAAGATATATAAGTCTTCTTTCATTGTTGTGAATGTGAAATCCGTCCCCAGTTCGCTTAAGGGGTCTAAGAGATGGAAAAGGAAGCCCTATGACCTGCTATCAATCAATCAATCATAGAATTTATATAGCGCTTCTTCAAGGGGCTCTACTCAGAAGCGCTCCCGAGCCAGGCCTGATCATAGAGGAAGTCTTTGCTATGAAAAAACACACAACGCCAGATACAGAAATTTGAGGTCTTACTCTGTTCCTTCGGAGTGACCGGTGTACTGATGACGCTCTGAAACGCTGCGAGCCACTCCTTTTTGATGTCTTCTGTATCTGCATTGAAATGGTAGACTCGAGCCGGTGTGTGAACTGTGAAGGCACATACGGTATCGTCGTCTTTGCCATCACTGACATAAAACATCTTTTCGTTTGAACCAACGAACACTTCACCCTTCGGAAACGGATGCTAAAAAGAAGTTCGAAATCATTTAACACTTTAACGCTGAAACACACTTTTGTTACAAGTTACAGAATATTCTCACTTTAAAACAGGCAACAGAAAAGCTAAAAACTTCCACAGAAGCTATATAACTTCCACAAAAAGTTGGTTTAAAGGTATTTTATGCAACATAAAATATAAATTTCTGCAAAATCAAATTGAAAAGTTGACCTATACCAGGGATGGTGAACCTTTTTAAGGTGAGTGCCAATGCCGCTAAAGCATTTTGAAAGTACCGTCGCGTACCCCTCAGAATTTTGCAGTAAACAGAATTGTTTTTGTAAAGTAGGTTTTAATTGACTAAGCGTAACAAAAAATTAATAAATAGACATTATTTAAAAGATAACTTTAGAATGGTGTTAAAAAGAAGAAGTTCAAAAAAAGCGAAAATGTGGATTCCTACAGTAATTTTGTATTTCTAAGATTGAAATTTTGGGGATCGTCAAATTCTACGTGCCTAAAAATTTGAGCACGTGCTACTTTGGGCACGCGTGCATGGGTTCGCCATCCCTGACCTATAGAGGACAACACCAGTATCATTGATAATCACTCTGTGCATATTTTCTTGACCATTTACTAGTTTCAAACTTGATTCATGTGTGCAATAATTGTGAACCATAAGAAATGGAAGTAAGTAAACTTACCAGTGGGTCATCATAATACATGAATTTTCGTTTATCCAGAGTGACCCATCGTTTCCGAAAAGCATCGCCAGCTCGTGGCCCTGCTTTGTTCAGCCAACCTTCTTTAACGAAGTCTGTGCTAAGCATCACACAGAGCTGCAAAGACAAAAGAAAGGATAGTACCTATCAAGGAAAATTGAGACAAAGACTGTTTTTTTAACACATGCCTCTATTATCAAAAGGTTTCTGATGATATTTTGCAACAGAAGATTGTAGCAAGCCAGCCGTTCCAACAAATGTTTGCATATATTTTCAGTAAACTCTACAGGTAACGAAAACATTCTAGAGGAAAATGCTATCGCATTCATAATCTCCGCAGAGACAAAATCCTCAAATTCTTAAACAATTCGGTTATCTTCGTAAATTAAATATATTCTTCCACTGAAAAAGCACCAGCATAGCAAAAATATTGATTGCGCACTTAGAAACTTTTCAAAATTAGCCAACAATTCACTAATTCCTTCAAAGAGTGGCTCAAACCCACTATTTCTCCATGGCTTTCAAGCACTTAGATATCTCCAACTGCATCTTCTCCTGGCAGCTGACTATCCATGCCTCAGCTTCACATTTCGGTGTGACCATGCACGCGTTACAAATTTCATTAATAATAATACTGATAACAACCACACAGTGCATGCTTCTAAAGTGATTCAGTGCAAAACCAAACCTCATCAATTGCAGTCGCTGGGTAGGCAATTGCTAATCGATTCAGTTTAGCGGAACGCAGACAGGTATACCATTCTATTAAATCCTGAAGAAAACATGACAACATACCAGTGATTATATTCAGTTCCTATAACCAGATTCACACACATGGAACGGACTCTGGATGCAAATCCATTGGTTCGGCACTATACTCATACACAGCCGCCCATGGGTACAGTTGATAAACCGCTTGTCCTTAATGACTCTAACATCACATCTTCCTCTATGTTCCCCTGATGTACAATAAAGCCTCTCTCTCATTCAATTCATTGGTTGTATATATAAATTTTTGTTTATTTGTTTTGATGTATTAATCTTGCCATTTACAGTGCTGTGCATTTGCTAGTGCTTCTCAATAAAGGATATACTTACTTACTTACTTACTTACTTACGTAGCAACATCATACCCAGTTGGAGGCTGGATTGGATTATTATCATTATTATTATTATTATTTATTATCATGATTAATTTAATTATTAACTTCCATCGTAAAACTTATATAATGCACAAGGCATCAACAAATGGCTCACCAGAATCAAGTAATCAAGTGGTATCAGGTCAAACCCCAGAAAATCAGTCCATTAAGATAGACACACTATATGGTGGATAAGCAATTCAGAAAAGATTGGAGTTGAGTTTCTTAACCTTGGCTCTTGAACTACAACCTTGAACTACCACCTGTAAACTGCCTTTGATTCACAAGTCATACTCAAGCGCAACTCTTAGTACATAACAAATTACTTTGAAATAGCAATAAAATATAATAAATCAAATAAAATTTATGAAGGGCCACTCTAAGGTACCTGCTCAGAAGCACTCTCAACAAAGCCTTTGGTAAAGGAACAGTTTTCAAGCAACCACAGTGGCACACCTAATGTATGCCTCCCCTGCCTCGTGGGGATATTCAAGCGAGAATGAAAGGGATAAATTGCAATGTATGCTAAACCGGATGAAGCGAAGAGGCTTCCTCTTATCCACTACCCCAGGTGTGGTGGATCTTGCTGAGGCTGCTGGCCAGTTGGGGCCATCTGTAGGGAAAAATGCCATGTCCTCCAGGGAATCTTCCCACCTACACGACAAAACAAATATGACTTACGTCATAGAAAGCACAATTTCACCTACCAAGAATAAGCGTAACAACATTCCGCGAGTCTTGTTCAAAGATATATATTAATTGTCTCATAATCACTTGTAATTGTTTTCAATAACTAACTCAAGCTCGGCTCGACAGTTAATTGGTGTTACTTGTAACCAGTTACGTTCATGACAACTGGATTTATTGAATTAAACAAATATCGATTGACTGAAATAACATTGCTTGAAAACTGTTCCTTTCCGACCAAAGGTTTTGTTGGGAGTGCTTCTGAGCAGGTACCTTCCTTCACGTGGGGCGCGGTGGTGTAGGGGTATGTTCGTTGCCTTGCAGCCGGAGGGTTGCGGGTTCGAATCCACCTCAAGCCGCCGCGTAGGGACCCTGGGCAAGTCCTTCACTCGCAATTGCTCATGCGCTTCAGCGTGAAACTCCGATTCAGTGTCCGCACTGTAGTTGGGAGCGCCTCTGAGTAGAAATCTTGAAGGGGCGCTATAACAAGTGCTCATACATACATAAATTTACTGAATAAATGAGTGATGATTCCATTAAGACCGTCCGATAAAAAATTCACTTACCTCACCCGATTCTGAATAGACGAATAAACTACGCGTGTAACCATTTTGCTCAAACATAATCTGCATTCCATTGGGATTGCCAATCTTTTCAGGAACTAACAGGACATTCAGCTGGTCAATGTAAAGAATTGCCTTAGGCTCTTTAGCCTACATAGCAACAAAACAGGCAAATAAATAAACAATTCTTCAGCACCGGTAAAAGACATGTAATTCAGTATACTGTAATAGCAAAAGCTGTAACCTCTGCATTCAAGCAACGAAGACCTGTCAAATGGTCTGCAGTGCCTAGACCACCAGTCTGGACAAATGTGACTTGCTCTGGCAAAAGGAGGCTTTTGTCCAAAAAAGTAGTTTTGTGTATTTTGTGCTAAAATTGATAAGCAATAATTTCTGTTTAAAATGTTGAAAAAATTATTATTCTATCCTGATGGGTTCCAGAGATATGAATTTGATAGTTTTGTCTACTCGAAAGTACAATTTTGAGAAAACCACATGCAAAGTTTACTATCTTAATACAAACACTAGATAGATCACAAAGTTTATGGGTAAATTGGTCCTGAAATAGGTGAAATATTATTAAAATAATATTTTTCCGTATGATATAATATCCTATTTATTTATATATGCCAAAAATGATAAATGAAAAATTTACACCTGATTTGTGTTTAAGCTCATTTCTTCAGTTTTATCACTGGTGACACCACCTCCTTTTGCCACAGCAGGTCACAAATATCTTATCTATCAATGGTCTGCATCAACTATTAAGCAGAGATGGGAACGATAAGTTAAACAGCTATTCGACTAGAATTAGCTACTAAAATATGCTAATTGATTAGAATTAGACATAACATACTACTTCACATTCTACATGACATACCAAGCATCAACTTGCTGCATTGGCAGTCACCAAAAATACATGTCAACTTTCATGCTAAATGTCCAAATTAAATATCAGCACATGTATACAACCAAGTTTGTTGGCTTCCATCGCATTATAGCACTGTAGAATCAAACAGTCCTAACATTAGTAACTAGGGCTGGGCATTTAACGCGTTATTAACACGATTAATGAGTTAATTAATTAACGCGATTAAATTTTTAACGCAGTTAACGCAATTGTCACTGCGCCCAATTATTTCTAGAAATGCGCTAAAACAATTCTTGATAAAACCGCTCAGTTTAAACTTCAAACTTTAAGGTAAAAACTAAAAAGTAAAAACAAGTACAGTAAAAGCATGTTGGCTTTGTTTATTGACTGCGAGCATTTACAAAGTGCATATTTAACGGAACTACTCAGAGTCGGTAGAGTAATTGTACTTGTTATCTATTGTCACATGCGCTAAAAATTAATCGCGTTATTAAAAATTTTAATATGTAATAATCGTGTGATTAATTTCGATTAACATTTTTAATCGTTGCCCAGCCCTATTAGTAACACATTTTACAGCACTTCCACAATGCACTGAGAAAGAAGTTAAACATAGTCTAACAAATTAAATCAACTCATTTACAGAGAAAGCAACATACTCCTTCTTTGTTGAAATATATCAGTTTGTTGGACAGAGCGTCGAGAACAAATTTGCGTTGGTTGAAATGTCGACTGCCCTTTCCCTGCTTCCAGAGATATCCCTCCCTATGGTCTTTTAAGTAAGGCAGACGTTGATTCGGCCGCATAAACTCCTGCCTCTCGTATTTTGCACGAATCCACTGTTCCCGCAGCACCCTAAAATAACCAACTGCTCCCGTAACTCAGCTCAATGGAGCATAATATACACAATCACAGATTCTTTAAAAGTTTCCTTCTACATGAAGATGCATAACTTTGGAATGTGCTGTCTAAATCTACTTGCTCTCAAATTCTAGCTGGTAACCCTCCTCCTCCTTTGCTTTTTTCAAAACCTGTTTCTTCTCTCATGATCTTGAGCACTGGGAGCGCCTGTGAACTGTTCACCCTACTAGAGGTGCTTTATAAATGTTCGAATACAATACAATACAATATGCCTGGTATTCATACAATCTATTGTTCGCAGGCTCAAGTGTATAGAACCATTTTAAACGTAACCAGAATCATATTCTTTTCTGTTTTCTCGCATTATTTTATATCTTCTCAGGATTCACTGGACATTTAAAAGTTTCTCTCCACACTTCTTCATTCCATGCTGCCTTAGTCATATTTTTTAACAAGTCTTCTATTGTAATCGTAATTATGATAATGTATACAGCATCGTCAGTAGCAAGCTACTTCTAGGGTGCTTTCCAATGTCAACTGTCAGTGCAAATGCTAGGAGTTACATAGTAACTGTTTTTTATCCATCTAGTTTAACTTACGGAAATCTTGTTTGTTTGTTTGTTTGAGCCACAGGCTAAAAAGTCAAATCTTGCGACGACTAATTCGATCACTTACAATCATTCAATCGTCCTGAAACTTGGCAGATAGACTCGCCCTCACAGACATTTCATTCTATAAAAATTTCAGCTCCCCCAAAAAAGGCTAGCTTATAGAATCGGGACTCAACTTTTCGAATCGGGAATCCCCTTTTCCGATCACGCAGCGTTGTCATTGGCCGCAACAAAAACGGGCGCGCTGCCTGATTAAACGCACGCTATGTCGTAAAATGAACGCGGACTATATATTTGTAGAGGTAACTGCTTCGTAAGACGCATTATAGGATACTAGATGGATATAGTAAAAAACTTTGTTTTTACGGGCTGTATTTTATTTAAACATGAAGACTTTTAGCCTCCTGAATAGATGCAGGAAGACTATCATCAAGCCATTCTCTGCATCCTCTTCTTGTCGTACTTTCCACAACTCCTAACGTCTTTTTGTCACTGATAGCAGCATAAAAAAATAAATCCGTAATTACCTGATCAAACACATAACTGTTGTAATAGCATATACTACGAGCTGCTTCGTAACACTGGAGACACTACATATACCAGATAAGTCAGAAGAATAGATTCAAGTCTTACTCCGGATCTTTTGGCTTTGGTCGGCGATAGCACTGAGGAACATGCTTTTCGTAAATCTCTTTTGATACAGTGTTACCTTCAGACTTCAATTTCTGGAATATTTAAATATATTTCCATTTAATTTTGCAACAGTACGCAATGCCTTTACTTAAGGTGTTCCTTACACAGACGTAATCAAATTAATTTAACTTTACCACCTCTGAGTAGAGATCTTGAAGAAGTGCTATATAAATTTCAATTGATTTATTAAATTTCAATTGATTGATTGATTTACTAACTCTCACAGCAAGAAATAAGTCAGTTCAGTTATACAGCAACATGCAGTGAAAACTCTCAACACGATCTCTTTGAGCCTCTCAGCACCTTGAGAGGTTCTCAAAAGCACATTATATTAAATAGGAGTGCATGTGTGTAGGTATGTAAGTATGCATGTACGTATAATATGTTCCGAAACACATACATTTAGCAACCATATATTGTACCTTTACAAGCACTACACAAGTCTTCAGATACATGTATACCTATGTTTGATAATGAGGACGTTTTATAATAATGACATTCATGGGCGTAGCCAGGAAAAACTTCGGAGGGGGTTTTAAGATTTCGGGGGGAGTTTTCCATTGAAAATTATCGCAAAAATTAAGTTTTCTTTTGTATTTCGCATGTAAAAGCATATAAAAAAATTTCTGTATACTTATTTCGGGGGTTTAACCCATAAACTCCCCCCCTAAATACACCCATGGACACATTGCAAGCATACCCGGTAACTTACTTTTGGGACCCATGTACCTGACTGCCTTATATGAAATTTCTTATTACAAAGAAGACTGACCAGTACATGTATAATGAGGCTCTGGAGAGCCAAACTAAACATAAGCAAATGACATGCTCAGTTTTGACTATAGACAGAACGCACCCAAAACAATCATTCACTGTTAGAACAGAAAAGGACATCATAAGAACAGTAGAACATAAGATTTCCTACCTCAATCTGTTCAGAACTTAAATCTGCGATAGACTTGACTTCCTCTAATTCTGGACCTAAGACCATGTCATGAATGCTGGCACAGGCCTCGCACATTAAGGCATGAAAGGTGCATGATGCCCACTGTGGATCTAAAAGCAATGTTTTAATCTTTGAAAAACAGAACACACAATAACCAGTAATACTAGACATCATGACCATAGTTAGCCACTTGAACTAATCCTACAAGTTTTATCATGTCACTCACTGGATTGCAGACCCAGCACTCCAGTGACTGCAGGTTCAAGCTTTGCAGAGTGAACTCCATGTAACAACTTCAGACAAGTTGTTTGCACCACTTCAATCAATCAATCAATCAATCAATCAATCAATCAATCAATCAATCAATCAGAATGTATACAGTGCCTCTGCAAGATATCTACTCAGAGACAATCGATAATCTTGTCGGTAATACTAATGTCGTGAAAATACGCTTGTTGGTAATCTATAATTATAGCATGCCCGATTATTCACCCATTGTAACACATCGTTTCAGCGTTACAAATTTTCCCCTAAAGTTCGCATACGACAGAATATAAGTTTGTAAAACTAAGGATAAAACAAACAGAAACAAAATTTATTACAAAGAAATATGCATCAACAAGAAGCTAAAGCTGGTATTCAATCAATCAATCAATCAATTTTGTTTACTCTCAACATCAAGCTGACAGGTCACAACTTGTAACAGGTAGCAAATATTGTCTCAGCTCTGACAGTTAGTTACTAAAGGAGACAGTTAGTTACTATTGGAGACCTTTGGTTAGTTCCCTTCTTGAATAGAATAGCATTTCGAATGGTCACTTGCTAAGCTGCCATGTTTCTAATGCATTATAAAACTACCGGTACACGAATTCCATAAAGGTATGTCCGTATTTTCATTTTGGTTGATCAAACGATAGGCTATAAGTGGTGAATAATCGAAGATGTTAAAAAGATACATTACTCACTAGTCACACACTTCTGATTCAATATACAGACCTTGCAAATATAACAAGTGTAATAAATAAGAAAATAAATAAGAAAAGACCAAGCTGTTGAAGATATTGGACTGTGTTTCTGTACATATTCAAACTGGCATTGTTCATAATTTGACAAAACAGTAGAGAGTGACATGGGGAATTTCTCCACGGGAAAACCGCGGTTACCGCGGTAAATCCCGCAGTAATGGGGACAACAATTAGGGTAATACCACGGTAATGAGGTTTACTCTCGCGGTAATACCGCAGTAATGGGGAATGAACCGGCAATAAACCCGGGTGGTGTTAAGAAGTTGAGAACTGATAAGGAGATTTTTCTATTTCCTGAAGCCTATTAGTCAGAAATAGTCAGGACTTGGTTAATGCAAACTGTTGATAAGATAATAACAGACTAATGCAGTCAGCAATACAACTAGCTCTGTAAGCTAAAAAAATTTTTTTTGTAAATTTGAATTGGTGTAAACTTTTTGCGGGGAATGTCATGTCATCCTGCGTGGATGGAGTGGGGATGAAGAGAAGACCTGCGGGGATGGGGTGGGGATGGGGACAAACCATGCGGGGATGGGGTGGGGATGGGGAAGACTTACTTGTTGCGGGGCGGGGTTTGGGACGAGATTGTCTCCCCGCGTCACTCTCTACAAAACAGTTCAGCTTGCTGAAGCACTGTATTCAGAAGTAATGTAACCGACCATAGAAACTTTTCCCGATAATCCCGAAGACTGACGGCCTGTGTATGTAAACAATACGGCCTGTGTATGTAAACAATACGGCCGCCCCGAATGTACTCAAACAGAGCGTTGGTTGCTACCTACCAACCACCAGACACATCCCATAATGCAAAGCGCTAAGTAAGTACGCAACGAACACGAATTACATCAAGCCGTGTTACCTACCATCACACGTATAGCACCAAAATAAGTGCAAAATCACACTTTAAAACGCGTTTTCATTATGCCCGTGTATTGTTACAATTTCAGATACTCATTCTTTTATTTAAACCTTTTTCATTAGGCCTACGTAATGTTCCGGTTATGTTTTTAGAAATAGGCTTTCTGCAGACTTTCCCTGTTATATTTTAATAAAATATTCTTCATTACGTGTAATTCGTGTTCACTACTTACTTACTTAGCGCTTTGCATTACGGGATGTTGCTGGTGGTTGGTAGGTAACAACCAGTGCTCTATTTCAGCGCATTCGGCCTTATTGTTTACATACACAGGTCGTCAGTCTTCGGGATTACCACTTTTCCCGTTATTATTTCCCGTGACAATAACGTGATAATGACAGTGGTATGCAAATAAACCCTCCAATGAGATTTTAAAAGATTTCTATATATATTAAATGGTAAGCTAGCATTTTAGCATTCTAAATACATTTGTAATCGAAATTTGAGTACAGCGAAACATAGCTAACTAAAGTGACAATTTAGCAATCAGTATTCCGCGCTCTGTACCCGCTGACTCTCTGCCCATAAAATAAAATTTCCGCAATCTCCTAGCGTAGGCTATACCGATCATGCCCAACCGTATAACAACCATCAGCAATCGTGAACTTTTACAGACTACAGTAGAGGGGTGCGGGCCGAATCCCCGAATCCCCCAAACGAATTTCGGCCGGATCCCCCAAATTGATTTTCTAAGTCCGACCCGAATGAACATAATTAACAAATAAACATTTGAATAGGTATATCGATATGGATAAATCTTCTGCGGCGGAAGATACCGCCACAAAATAAACGAAAATTTTACTTCTGCGGCTGAAACCCGTTGTTGCGCATGCGTCACGCATGCGCCGCACATGCAACTTTAAAATATCTTAAAATGGCGGACGTGTGGCCAGTTCAAATCTTTCGCCGAGGATTTATCCTTGTTCAAATGCGTTACTTCCTATATATTGGCGTCGTGAGGGTCGTTTAGGGTCAGGGTTAGGGTTAGAGTCGTTTTTAGATAAAATGTGAAAATATTTCCGCAGCAGAAGGTAAGTTTTCGCGGGTGGCGTGGCTGCATTTTCCGCCGCAGAAGCACCACGCTATCGATATACATGAAGGCCACGCTAGGTCTTTGTCATGTTTACAATTACACTTTGAATAGCTCGGCTGCTTTCTAGAAAACTGTTTTCGGGAAATCGGGCTTTTGTCTATTTTCAGCGTTTTCGGGGATTCGGGTTGACCCCCAGTAGTAGGCCTATAGCAATTGGAATTATCATTTATCACGCCAGTTAAGAAAAATTGCTATGTATGCTACATAAGTTCGTAAGTTCGCATGGAAAGCAATATTTATCGTACAAACATTTCATTTTCTACTAACTTAATTGTCCACAATCGACACAAAATTCATTTCCAGGGATTTTGAGCAACTCAGCCGACAACTCGCTCCTCGCCGCCATGACACTATGCGATCCAAATGCTGCGTTCCTTTAGACTAGCAAACGGGTCTTTGACAGCATTTCAACAGCATTATTTCGGTCGGTAATTCGTATTTTTGTCAATTTTTTTAACTATTTAAATAAAAATGCATGCATAACGGAAGCTTCTTCCAATAGAAAACGCATTGCCTGCTGTCCATGATGATAGCATGCGTTCTGTGGATAAGGGTAAGACGACAGTAAAGCCTATTATTTATTTTACTTGCTTTGTATTCCGCTCATTATAACCTACTAGGCCTAGTTTTCTTCCGCGTCGTCTCCAATGGGCCTATAATAGCCTACTGGTTTGTGATATCTAGACCTGTATTTTTTATCTATTTTTCTATGTTCAATTACCACGGAACCTGCATGTCCTTCTCTGTCACTGTGTGTTTCCATAATGGCTTTCCATTGAGCTTATAATAGGCCTAATTAATAGCCTATTGGCCCTATATCCTTCTGTATTGATGGTTGTGTCCAGGCTGGACTTCAACGAAACATGTAGCATAGGCCTATATCCCTGTGTGTGAATTTCTGTTGTCATGCTGAACTTCCACAGAGCGTATTCCTGTGTGTCACTATGTGTTTCCAAGACGGCTCCCATGGAGCCTGTATAGTATACTACAACGTACAGTGTAGCCTATCTGACAACTGACAACTTTTTTAATTCCAGAAGCACAATGCATATTATTACAATATTAACAACAATTATAACTTGATTATTACATATCGGTGCATTGGCTAAGGAACAGGTGAGACCCAAAAGGGGCACAAGCCCCGCTTAATAATTTTTTAGGGTCACCCTTTTTAACAATAATCAATTAAGGCTGGTTCAGTTGAAAAAAAGAAACTATCAACTCAATAATGTGAGTAAATAATAACATTACTATTTACTGAAAAGATCAATATGTAGGCTAATAAAGAAAGGTTCAACTCAAAAAATGTTTTTAACTAAATAATAACATTGCAATTTACTAAGAAGATCAATATTGTAAACATTTCGATGAAACAGTGTTAAATGAAGTATGATTAATCCTTCAAGTAACTATATTCCACAGATTCTTAAATTTTTTATCAATTTTTTTGTTTCCATGCTGGACTCACACGGAGCCTAAATTGCTTTGTGTTATTATGTGACTCCATGCTGGACCTCCACATAGCCTGCTGGACTCACGCGTAGGCTATAGCTGGTATTTTCATGTATTTAATGTGTGTTTCCATGTAATTGATCCTCGTATATCCGGTTGCGTTCTCATATAGATCGATATATATATATATATATATATATGTATATATATATATATATATATATATATATATATATATATATATATACCCGACTCAGTTCGGTTGTTTGGTGCCCTTCGATTGGCCGTCGATCTACCTCGACGTGCTCCTCTCCTCGGCATCCGGACTTCATTCCTCCTGCCTCCTCCCCGTCATCGGCTGGCCTTGGCCTTGGCACGTGGAACATATGCTCCTTATAGGAACCAAATATTGTGCGGTCTCTGAGGCCATTACCGCAAACGACCTTGACCTCCTTGACTTGACGGAGTCAGCTGGCATTCCTCGTCTTCCGACGTCTCTGTTCGTCGCTCGTCTACCTTTAGTTACTCTCTCCTGGATTGTCCGAGGTCTGAGTCTTCTGCTCCAGACTGTCACGATCGTCGTGGTGGGGTATCATCATCCACCATAGATCGAGATCGTCCCCGCACCAGAGGATAGCGCTGCGATACAAACCGGTCATCATTCAGGCCTATATATCTGGCGGTCTCAGTCACGGCGCTCCGAGGCCCAGTGACCCTGCTCGCCATCTACCGAACGGGATCCATGCCTTCTTCAGCGAACTTACCTCTTTACTGGAGCAGTTCGCCCTACGCAACGCGCAGCTCTCCGTCGTGGGAGACCTCAGTCTACATCTGGAGGACCCGACCCTTCCGAAGACGTTACAGAGTTCAAATCGATCGTGGAGCAGTTCTGCCTAATGCAGCCTGTGGCGGAGCCCGGCAACCGCGGTATTCATTCATTCATATAGCACATTTATATAGCGCCCCTTCAAGAAAACTACTCGGAGACGCTTCCAACTCCAGCAAAAAGAACAGTCTTAGGGTGAGAAAAGAACATAGGAGAGAAGGTTCTATTGTAGAAGGAAGGCCATAAGCTCTGGAGGGAGGCCATTACGAATCCACGAGGCGAGGTTCAGTACTGTAGGAATATTCATAAAAATTCGAGCCTAAAGCGAGTTTTGACACATATAATTATTATAAGATGAGAAAACCGAGCTCGCACTGAGGCGGTGTTACACGTCAAAGCGCCACCTACCGAACTCAAGCGCTACCTATCGAAATTATACATGTATATGGTGGGTGGCTTGATTTCGTCTAGACACGGAATGACTACCCCCATCACCGAATTCATTGTCTACCCGCCCGAGCTCTCCGATCACGGTCTTGTTACCCACACCATTCCCTTCCTCTACGAAAACCTGGTACATGGGCCTACCATTAATTGGACACGTCCGAGGGTGGAGGAAGTTGCGCTTCTGAGTATAGTTACCTTGAAGCGCGCTATATAAATGTTTGAACGAATGAATGAATGTCAGCTCTACGGACTCACCCCACTATTTCCGACCCCGCTTCAATGGCAGAACAGTAGATAACTGTCAATCTTCGATCTCTTCGCTATCTACGATAACGCCATGCGAGGTCAAGTCGACTCCTTCTTTCCTTCCTCTGCGCCATCTCAAGGTTTACAGCAACACATTATCGCCATGGTTCGACGCTGAGTGCCGGACTCTCCGGCGTCAAGCTCGACGCCAGGAGCGACTTTACATGCGTACTAAGTCGGTCGCTGGCTGACCAGCAAACTAGATTCACTTCGTCTGGTGAGTGCACTTTCGATACCGGGAGAGGTAGCGTGAGTACTGGGAGGCCAAGATATTTCACTCGGCGAAGGACCCGAAGAGGTTGTGGGCTACGTTCCGTAATCTGTTCGGTCGGCATGGGTCAGGGGGTCACGCCGCTCCGTCCTTCTCTGAAGATGAGTTCTTGGAGCACTGCTGCGGCTAAGATCCTTTCCGTGGTGTTGACACCTCGGACTCCCATCCTCCCCGGCTTTTAGTCACGGACCATGTGCACTGCCTCTCCACTCTGAGAAAGGTAACCGCTTCCGAACTATGAAGTTTCATCCTCGCCTCTGCTTCAAAATCCCGTGAACTTTACCCTCTGAATACTTTCCTGGTACAGGAGTTCATTGACGACTTCCTCCCTTTCCTCACTCTCACCTGCAACTGCTTTCTACAGGAAGGCATTATCCCTACTTCGCAAAAAGCGATCTCTGCTGTTTCTAGCCCTCAGACAGGATGGCCTGGATCCTTCTGATCAAACTTCCGATCTATTTCTAATGTTTCGTTCAATGAAAAGATTATTGAAAATTGTAGCTAGTCCATAAACTTACATAAAATAATGTCAATGGTCTATTACCTGCCTCGCAGCCTGGTTTCAGCAGGGACCTCTCCACGGAGACCCTATTGATCCGTCTGCTCTGGGACATCTACATTGTCTTGGACCGATCCCAGGTCACCCTCCGGGCCTTATTTGATGTATTTGATGTTAGCGATGCCTTGACACGGTAGACCATGACATTCTTTTACTCCACCCTTCTACCTCTTTTGCCCTCGATGACAATTAAGGCCCTTAATTGACTGGCTTCGTTCCTTTCTTTTCGATCGCAACTCCTGCGCCATGGCTGCAACTTTTTGATTTATAATGTCTTCTGTAATTTGTGTTCTTGTGAATTGTTTAATCGTCATAACATGTACATGTACAGCGTAGTGCGTTTGTCAGGTGATTCATTAAAGAATAAAATTTATTTTATTATTATAAATAACTATTGTAATTGGCTCGACCATGCCCCGATGGGCTCCTGTCCCTTTTTGGGTTGCCTCAAGGTTCCGTCTTTGGTTATCTTTTATAGGCTACATCGTATACAATACATGCACATACTTCTGAAATTGGGCCGCTGTTGTCTTCTTGTGGAGTTGTGAACCAACGTTGCGCCTCTGAGTAGGTATCTTGAAGGGGCGCTGTTTCAAGTTTATATTGATTGATTAATGTGTGTTTCCATGGTGGATTTTCACAGAGCCTGTACATCCCGGTGTGTTAATGCGTGTTTCCATGCTATATAGTCTACCAGAGAAGCCGCTATTTCCCCGTGTGTTAATGCGTGTTTCCATGCCATAGTCTACCAGAGAAGCCGCTATTTTCCCGTGTGTTAATGTGACTTTCCATGCATTTGCTCTCTATAGCCGTCAAGCATAACAATAACATCGTCATTACTGAGAGATCGACAGAATGAGCTGTAGGCCTATTCACTATTCATCAATATCACACCTGGTTTCAACATTTGACGTGGGTAGAACGAGTGTGCGTTGGCTACAGCAGTTGCTACTTCAACAGCGGAACGACTGAGTTTGCACAGCTGCAGTATCAAATTCCCTGGTTTAGGCTACGCTTTCGCTGCATATTTTGTTAACAGTCGGTGGTATGCGCCCCGTTAACAGTCTCGCTCTCGTGCATCAAATTCGTTTTAAGACTTGTTAAATCCACGTAAGCAGACTCATTTTCCAAGAGTTAACACAATATTAAAAGATTACGTTATTGATAGTATGTATACGTATGAGAGCTTGTTATAGCGCCCCTTCAAGATTTCTACTCAGAGGCGCTCCCGACTACAGCGCGGACACTGAATCGGAGTTTCACGCCGAAGCGCATGAGCAATTGCGAGTGAAGGACTTGCCCAGGATCCCTACGCGGCGGCTTGAGGTGGATTCGAACCCGCTAGTAATTATATGAGAATCCGTAGTTGGTCATACTTCATGTTCGCTCATTTCGCTGTTTATTTGTCTCTTCGTTGAATGAAGAGGATATCTTGATTCTAATTCTTTTTTCGCCAGGAAGCCAATGCAATATATATATATAATATGCGTGTAGCCCCAAACAGGCGTAGTTCCTGGATCTAGAGCTCAAGGAAGATCTAAAATAGGATGGATTGATAGCATCCAATTCTGGACTGGATTGCTATTCCACCGGTTTTCGGAAGAGACAAGAAACAGCAAGGTATACAATACAATACAACTGTATTTTGATATTGTCCTTCTTCCAAAGTTCAGAAGTGCGCACGCCTCGATGGCACAGATGCAATTTATATTGCAGAGCAATTTTGCGCGAAGGACTTGCTCACGGTTCCTACACAGTAACCGCCTCAGACCCGAACTCCCTGCGTTACAGGCCGACCGCTCTAACCAATCGGCCATCGTGCCACACCGGATCGAACAAAGTTGTCCATGGTGCGACCAATCCTGGTTGAATATAACACAAGTCCTATGCAATGTAATGCAACCGCACATGGGCGTAGCCAGAAGAACATTTCGGAGGGGTTTTAAGATTTCGGGGGGTCCATTGAAAATTGTCTCAAAAGTCCAGGTTTTTGTATTTTGCATGTAAGAGAATATAAATTTTTAAGGAAACTTATTTGGGGAGGGGGTTTGAACCCGTAAACCACCCCTAAATACGCCCATGCAACCGCATGTGAGATAGCCCTCTCGACCACGATTAATCACGATAGAACTAAAATGGTCATGCAAGTTCCACACACATTGACCGGCTGCGAAGGTTCGAACCCTTACTGTTAGAGTTGCAGTCCGAGAGCTCTAACCAAACGTCCGCCGTGCCGCGTGCCCCGTGTTCCGTCCATTTACCTGAATCTACATGTATTGATCATCTGAAGTGATTTAACGATTTAATCGCTGAAGTTTATAATATCATGTGATTCATGTCAGCATTGGGCCACAATGCTCTTGGCAGCCTGTCATATTCTTCTGCCGTTCGATTTATGGCATATATTACCAGAGCCTGTATACATTGTACATCCCGGTGTGTTGATGTGTGTTACCGTGCTATAGTCTACCACCAGACTTATAACAGGCTGTCGCATATACATGTTTTACAGCCTACACGAGACGAGCCCGATTAGCCAGACTCATATTTTGTAAACTCAGTTTAGCTAGACATCGATATATATATATATCAAATCAAATCAAATCAAATCAAATCAAATCAAATCTCTTTTATTGAAGCCAAATGAAACAAACACATAACATTTCAACATAAAGTATCAGGATTGGCCGCAAGAGGAGTCCCAAAAGGGATCAAGATCCCGCTAACTAGGGACACCTAGAACAACATTTCAGAAATATGAATTAGCTAAATCCTTGATAAACAGTACAATATCAAGTTTCGTACAGCAATGCAAACAGTATAGTACATATTACACAGTAAATGATTAACTCGATTCAAAACACTATGAAAATATAAAGAAAAAACCGAAAACCTTAACTAACATATATATATATATATGTGTGTGTGTGTGTGTGTGTGTGCGTGTGTGTGTGTGCGTGTTTGTGTGCGTGCGTGTTTGTGTGTTTGTGTGTGCGTGTGTGCGTGTTTGTGTGTGTGTGTGTGTGTGCGCGTGTGTGTGTTTGTGTATGTGCGTGTGGGTGTGTGTGTACCGACAGATATCGATAAGTTATATGTAAGCCTTTGCTTTACTGTACAGCCACTGTAATATACTGTATATAGCCTATAACATATATATATATATATATATATATATATATATATATATATATATATATATATATATATGCATAACATATATATAATGACACAATCCTAAAACTTAATGTGGCTTTCATTTAATCGTTACAATTTTTTTCCCATTCAGATTTCTGCTCGTAGGCCTATATTTACATGCACAGCCGCAACTGTTACAGTAGGTCGCAATGTAGACTATGCATGCAGTTCCGATGTGTTTGTCCTCTTCGGTCGTCCTATTGTTGCAATGTCGTGAACCTCGTTCTATATAAGGATTGGATCGCAGATGTTCTATAGTCAGTCATCGTAGCTGCTTTCCGTTATGGTCGTACAGTGCGAAACGTGGCTAGCACAAAAGGAGCACAGTAAAAATGAATTCCGCTCAAGCCTTTCTTCTGGTCTGTTAAAAACAGAATCGGATCGAATGAACATCGAATGACCTGTACGCAGACATGTTGGAACTAAAGCAAAAGCACATTATTCAGTATAAGCTTATCAGTGCTTCTGATTAGTTGCTTCGAGGCATGGACTGCCTACGAAATACGGCACTCATTATCTCTGTTATTATAATTGTTATAGCCTAGTTATATCCGATATATTCTCTACGTGGTGCAGTGTCTTTTATCAAAGTTCCTTCTAAATCGTTTCTCATCAATTTTTAATTCACTTCGAGGGATCGAACAATTTTTGCGACAGGTAAAGTTGCGTAATTAGGCCTAAAGGAACTTTACATTTTACAGTTCATTTTTTTATATCCGACTAATAGGCCTATAGTGACAGCAATGAATGTGAAGAATGAATGTTACAGTAGACCTATATATATATGGAAGTTCTAGATTAATCAGGGATGGGCAGTAATAAATTATTATTGGAATTACGTATCAAATTTGAAATTACTTGAAATTGCGCAATTTGTAATTTGTTATTTTGTAATTCAATTACATTTCCCATGTATTTTGTAATTTCAAATTACATTTCATGTCCCAAAGTAATTTGTAATTTGTAATTCAATTACAATTTTCCAAGTAATTTGCCCATCCCTGGATTTTACATAGGAGGAACGAAACAAGGTCGTAATTGTAATTATGATCATAGTTAAAACTCCAAATTTCTAAAGCCCTACTCTAAAGCTAAGCACAGGGCACCAACTTATTCACGAGCGCTGCGTTGTGTTAGAGGGTTGTCCAGAGATAACAAGGAAGGAATCGATTCCGGTTGCTAGAGAGACCACGTCGTATTTAAGACTTCGCTGATTTATTTAACTTTAGTGATTCAACGAATCAATTTGTGCCGTCATGATTTCTGAGGACCTTCCAGTCATCAAAAATATTTAACGATTGTTGTTACTTGGAGATTGTTTCGTGAACGTTTTGAAGGTTTTCTTTCCTAAAACTCAGATTTTCTTCTCTTTTGCAGGAATTTTAGTCACTATATTTATTAATTGATGGCCAGGTTTCGGTTTTTCCACATTCGTAATTCTCCGTTTTATAACATACAAGCTTCACAGAGAACACTCGTCCAAAACAAGTTTCGTAGAAAGAAAATCAGCGACTTCCACTCAAATAAAATGAGGTCATGGGCATTATTACCGTCCATATTTTAGTGTCCGTCTATGAAAAAAGCATCTAGCTGCTCTAGCATGCTTATAAACATTTACCGGACTTATAATTATGAGGGTCTTTAGGGCCCCACATGAGAACACGGAAACCATGTGGTTATGCTGGCAATAGAATACCATATCAATAAAATTGAATTATTTGCGTAATTTAAATTATATATATCTTCGGTTGCGTTCAATTTGTAGAAGGTTCGTTAATCGCGTTAAGTTTAAATTATGCTAAATGCGGGACTGTTGATTGCATTTAGTTACATTGCAGGGCCGCTGAAGAGTTCGCAGAGATGAAGAGCAGGACCCTGCTTCGGGTGGCTATTCTGGTATGGATTGCTACCATTATCTATATCTCAAGGCCATTGTTCTTTGAGTCTAAAGACAAGCGTGTGCTGACCGACGTTAATCGAGGTAGTGCCGTGATCTTCTTTCTCTCGTTAAACTGTTTTTAAATTTTTTTGAAACATAAGCTCTTAAATTAATCAACTCCTAGGCTTAGCGATATTAAATTTCATTACACTTGATAACTGAGTTGCTGACGTATATGAAGCAAATGCTGCTCCTCTTAACTGACGTTCCAAGTTAAAAACCTTCGACATGATTTAATTCGAACTTTAGTATTATTTTACTTTAGGTTAAGTTGTCCCACTCATCAGTAGTAAAAATATTTGGTAAAATTTACAAATATCTTGGTCTGCTAAAAGAAACTGTCTTTGTACTCCTAAACAACTGTCTTTGTACTCTTAAATAAATGTCTTTGTACTCCTAAACAACTGGCTTTGTACTCCTAAATAAATGTCTTTGTACTCCTAAACAACTGGCTTTGTACTCCTAAATAACTGTCTTTGTACTCCTAAATAAAGGTAAATTCAATCAATTTGATAACGTATCTGCAGGCTGTTTGTATAAGGAACATTGTGCGTTAACTTGTTTTTCTGTGTAGGTGAATGAGTGAATGAGTGTGAGCGAGTGAATGATTGTTTGAGTGAATTAATGAATGACTGAGTGAATGAGTTATCGAGTGAGTGAGCTAAGTGAATCAGTCATTGAGTGAGTGAATGAGTCAGCAAATGAGTCTGGGTTAATTGGTCGTTGGGATGTGAAGTTGTGTGGTTCTTTGACGGGCGAGTGTTTCAAGGAACCAATAATTAATAGAATGTTTCTTCCTCTCTTGTTTCAGCAGAATCAAGTCCTATCGTCGTCACTGAAGAGCAAATGGTGATCGAAATGCGATTAGTAACGGGTGACAACACTACGAAAGTTAAACCATGTGGCCCCAACGATCGCAGTATTCAAGAAAAGTACGTTGAATATTACCATTGATTCCCAGTCACCGGTCTAACGTTGCTTTCAACTGCAATAGATGCAACATAAGTAGGTTTCTTTTTAAGTAATCGTAATCTCTAAACTTCTAAAGCGCCACTCGAAAACCGAGTGGGGGCCGATGGCGCATTGGATAACACGCTGGCATGGAGAGCGAGAGGTACCGAGTTCGAGCCCCGTAGGGTGGATATGCTTTGTAGGCTGCTATTTAGCGCCGTTGTATTGTATTGCAGGCTGTCTGTTCTGTTAGTAGTTAAGATTTAAATTGCATAACATGTAAATGTACAGCGCAGTGCGTTTGTCAGGCGCTTAATAAAGAAAAGATTATTATTATTATTAGCACACCAATTAATTCACGTGGTAGGCCTAAGACTTCACGCTTATAAGCAGAAATGGAGATTAGGGCATATAATTATATTCCAATGTTGGAATCGAATCTAATCTACCCTAAATCAGTCTGTAAATTTGGTCTTGCTCAATCATTATCAGCGCGTTAATGATCCAGCCAATGGGGGACTCTGTAAAAATGGCTGCTATAGGTGGCGCCAGGATGGGATAGAGTTTGGCTACTCTAGGTAAATGTGTGCTCTGTTGTGCGGTAGGTTTATTTCATAGACATCTTACATTTAATATATGATGTCTATGGTTTATTTACGCTAAAGTTGTCTAAAGTTTGACCACATCACATACTGGCGACGCCTATCGCCGCTTAAAGGAACTGCTCACAGAGTCCCCCATTATTTAAGCACGCAGTCCGATAACTGGGATGCATATCTTAAAACTTTTTGTTCATTAATGTACGCGATAGACTTTGGTTAGTGAGCTGGACTCTCAACAGAGAGATTGGGTTCAAATTTCCACCATAGCAGAAATTTGTTCCGAAATGTTTGCTCCATCTGCTCCCCCAGTCAATGCAACGTAATGTAGTTGAGCATTATATAGCGCCCATTCAAGATATCCACTCAGAGGGGTTCTCTGCGCTAGCCTATAAAATTATTATGTAAAATGTTATTACGAACGAATTATTATATGAGTTAGCAAAACAATGCTACCATGCAGAACCGTGCTTTCTCAGTGGTAGGCCTATAGGCCTGACGGTCTGGAATGGGCTGCCCTTGAAATTGCACCTGCTTCCCAGAACGCTCTCTGACACGTTCTAATCTGCTACTGTTATAGTTTATTTTAAAATGTATGTAATCGTTGTATACAATGTAATGCATGTGCCCTTGTCAGATGCAAATAAAGGCGACTTACTTACTTACTTATACTAACCTAAAAGCTGTTCTTTTTGGCCGTGCGAGAGTGCGTGCGGATCGAGGTTCGCTTCCGATGGTGGCTTTTTTCATAGATTTAAATCTCCGGCATGCACGGGCCGTGCACATTCAGTGTTTAATCTACTCCCCTTGCTGTCGGGGGAATCTAGGGTTCTGGGGGGTATCCATCATATCTGAAAAGTTGACGACCGGGGGGCGGGGGTAGTCACGAGTATTTTCTGAGGCAAGAATTTTTTTCCGGTATCCAACAACAACTTGATAACGGGGTAGTAACGATCATTTCCCAAGAATTTTCGAGGGGGGTAGTAACGAGAGTTTTCAACCTACAATTTTCCCTCACACGAGGATAGACAATAAATCCTGGGGGGGGGAAATTACCCCAAAATGTCACACTTTCTGTACAAAATTTCATCTCTTTAATTTTTCAGATTAAACACTGGTGCACATTGCACAAGTACCGTGAATGGCGTGGCGCCAATTCAAGCGGGTAATTAATGGTGGTGAGGGCTCTCACCCGATCAATTAATTGAAAAATGAGTTCAAGGCCATGCGATCGTTATATAATAAACGAGTACATTTACATTTAGTTAGGCCTATCCTTGAGCAACTCCTGTTGCAATGCGCTTTGCTTAAGAGTAACGCTTTTCATTAATTAATTAATTCATTTATTCATTCAAGTATTTATATGGCACCTCTTCACGGAAACTACTCAGAGGAAACTACTCAGAGGTGCTCCCGACTCCAGCACGGTCACAAAGAGCGCTTTTAGAATGTGTCAGAGAGTCATCTAGGGCAGTGTTTCCCAAACTTTTTTGTTTCGCGGACCGGCAGGAATTGACTTTTAGTGTCACGGACCACCGACCGGCAGGAATTTTCCCACTGGAGGAGGACCGGTGGCAAATTTATTTAATTATTTCTCTTTTTCGATCATCTAGAATAAATTCCTCAAACATGTATTAAAATTGATTTAAATGCATGTTTAACCAATTCTGTGACTCTATTGCTCTTTTAATTCTAGCCTAATGAGTGGCTTTTGTTATGACTTTTAAAAATATAATAGCCATTTCTTCATTCCGAGACAATTTGACCAGTTTCTTGACTCACTTTGCGGACCGGCAACTGAGGGCTCGCGGACCGGTACCGGTCCGCGGACCACCACTTTGGGAAGCACTGATCTAGGGAATAGGCGCAGCTCAAGAGGGAGAAAATTCCATACCGCCGGCCAGTCGGGCCTACAACAGAAAAAGTACCTTTTAGAAATACTTTTTGAAACCTTTTTGAAATAATTTTCCAATCACAATGACGATTATTTGGATTACGATTACGGTTCCAAGTCTCTTATTTTGACAAGTTTCTTTGCATCAGCTAACTGAAAAGCCAGCCTTCTTAAATCTGGTAGTGTTATTCCAATCATTCCTTCCTCCAAATTGATAGCATGTCTTACTAATTCTCCTTCCAATTCTCAAGGTAAAGCTGAATGACTACCCATATGTTTTCGCCACTCTGCACGGTTGTTGCAATCCCAAGACCTTCCCATCTTCTAAACAACGTTGCTCTGGTTAACATAGGCATACACAATCATTATGGTCTACTCCAGTGCTCCATTCTTGTAGATGACCGGTTACCACGATTTGATTTTGGTGGGCACGTAGCTTAAGGTTATGCATTTAGATAGGCCTGTCTTTGGACAGCCCACTAACACAATGCAACGCTAATGAAAAAGCTGTTGCAATGCATTTAGCCTTAGAGTAACGCTTTCGAAATAATTTCCCGATTGTTTGGGACTGACCAGGTGCTCCCAGCTCAAGTACGATTCACTCGGACCTCTTCCAAAGACTTCCGTGATCATAACATTTCACGATTCGGAAACAGCTGCCTCTCTGATTCGAACGATTCATTCCGTGGTTCAACGAACACCTGATGAACTGCTACAAGAAATCATTGTTATCGACGACTTCAGCCAAAAAGGTGAATTTATAATGAGCCAGATGTGTCACGCATAAATAAACACGCGAATGTAAGACTCTATCCCTTGGATTAGCTTTGACAGTGGATCAACATAATCATTTTTTCCTGCACTAAAACGTGAGGTTAGGACATAAAATTATCTAATTTCACGCGTGTCTAATCGTTTGCTTGGGTATACAGTAGTAGCTGTGACTCCAGGTTCTTCACTCACATCAATATAATGATCGAAAACATTGCTACACAGACTCCCGTATAGCAATGTTTTTGATAATTATATTGATGTAAGTGAAGAGTCTGGAGTCACAGCTACTACTAGCACGCGTTACAGCGTGAGTGTTTAATTAATTCACGCAGCACGTCAATGTGCCATAGATTAGAATTTTTAGATTTTTCCACGGCTTAACAATTATTATTATTATTATTATTATTATTATTATTATTATTATTATGATGATGATGATGATGATGATGATGATGATGATGATGATGATGATGATGATATTCGTTTTATTGACTCACCATAGGACAAACCTCATCGTAGCTTACAGTTAGATATGAAAAATAAAATAAAAAGAGATTTAACTAAAGTGTTTAGAATGTTAAGTTTTAAATTTGTTGGTGGCTGGGATTGTATTGTATTGTATTGTATTTGATCATTTATAAAGCGCTTCTCATAGCATGAGCCTTTCAGAAGCGCTCCCAGTGCGAGGTACTCCGAGGAAAAAGGAAGGTTTTAGGGTGAGAGAAAGAGGTAGAGATGCTACTAGAGGTTTGTAGAGCGTAGAGAAGGAGGAAGTCGATTCCATAGAGAGGGACCTATGCACACAAAGGATCTGGATTGATATATTTGTATAAAGCCCTTGATATAAAGTTTTTAACGTCGTGAGAAGTTAAATATACAGGAGTGTTTAACATATAGATGAGAACTAACAATGTAAATAAATCCAGTCTCACTAGGTGTATTTACAAGCCAGAAGCACAGCAGCAGCTTCTAGTTACAACTTTTCTAGGTCTTTAGAAGAAACGGTAATACTAAACTCATTGCGCCAATAGGCAGATTATAATTGATAGTTACACGTTTTACCACGCCATGTCTGTAGACAGTTAAGTTGTTTATCTGAGGAATCCATAAAGATACTCGTTATTCCCTGTTTGAATATACATTTACACAAAGCGTATAAAACACAATGCATATCGTCGATTATATTAATCAAAAGCACATTTAGGTGACCTCAGTTCAGAGGTGCCAGTACCAAGAATCGGAGGGATCCTTCTGAGTTAAACGACTTTGGACTTCAGAGTTGTGTGAATGAAGTTTTGTCTTCGTCTGGTGGGATTGCAGATGACCTGGGTCAACTCCTCGCTATCTACATTCGGAAAGTCTTTTCGAAGAAAGTGAAGTTGGTACGGAACCCCGAGAACCTTGGTCTGATAAAGTCTCGACTGAAGGGTTCTCGATTGTCGACGGGTGATGTGATCTTCTTCATGGACAGTCACTCCGAAGTTCTTCCTGGGTGGTAGGAGTATAACTCTGTACTATAGTTGCAATGCACCCAAATACGATGCATGTGAGTATGTGTGTACTGGCATGTGGCTGTGTATGTATGCATGTATGTATGTATGTATGCATGTATGTATGTATGTATGTACACTGTACAGTGGTTAAATTGCTCATCCAGAGGTGCCGGGTCTCCAAGTCTTTACGAATTTAAAACTTAAGCCTAATTGGCGAATCTATAACCGATATATTTATGTGTTTAATGTATGTATGTGGTTATCAATTCTTATCAATTTTAGTCCTATGGCGTTTTCGAGTGTAAAAAGACTCGGATAAAATGCAAAATGCGTGAAACAAGGCACATAATCGATTATTGCAAGCATAAACATAACTTAAAAGACATAAACATTAATTAACATAACATATTACAGAAGACTAGACTTTGATCGACATTACTCAGCACGGGGGTGTCAGAGACAGAAGAGACACCGGCGGGACCCGGCTGAATTTAACCACTGTGTATGTATGTATGTATGTATGTATGTATGTATGTATGTATGTATGTATGTATGTGTGTATGTATGTATGTGTGTATGTATGTATGTATGTACGTATGTAGCCTATGTATGTATGTATGTATGTATGTATGTATGTATGTATGTATGTATGTATGTATGTATGTATGTATGTATGTATATTAGGGTGGAGTGAAAAAATATTTTTTGGAGCAAACGTTTTCTAATAGTGATCAAAAGTTGCCAGTATGTTAGAGTAAGTAGTGTGCAAAATATTTTTGATTTTGCTTTGTGTCTTCTGCCCTCTACCGGCGGGAATATTTTAATATGTGAAATTCTGTGGAAACACGTCAATGTAGTGCATGTTTTCTTGAACTGTGGGCGAATCTTCAGATCTATTGGCCATATCAGATCAGGCAGTTGCGGAAATCGCATCTGGTGTGATACGCTGCAGGATTGTGGAAGCGTAATGCCCAATAAGTGCAGCGACGTCATCTCTCTCGCCCCGTCTCTCATGATTGGTAATGTATGTCTTTGGTACATGTATACATGTATGTCTGAAGATAAAATTCGAACAAGACTTTATCGCGAGACAATGCATTAGGAATAATACTTATTAGGACAAACATTCCAACATCGACGTAGGATAAGGTAAACTATTCCTTAGAGCGCTGCTGATTTTGAGCGACACTATATAAATGTTCGATTACAATTACAATTACAATTCCTTATCAACGTCTTGAAGAATGTTTGGCAGAATCGTAATCGTAAACTTCTATTTTCTATCGCGCTACTCTAAAGCTTAGCGTAGCACATCAGCCTACTCACGACCGCTGCAAATGCTGAAGCACAAACTGAAACACAGATTGAAACACAGACTGAAACACAAACTGAAACACAGTCTGAAACACAAACTGAAACACAAACTGAAACACAGACTGAAACACAGACTCAAACACAAATTGAAACACAGACTGAAACACAAACTGAAACACAGACTGAAACACAAACTGAAACACAGACTGAAACACAAACTGAAACACAAACTGAAACACAGACTGAAACACAAACTGAAATACAGACTGAAACACAAACTGAAACACAGACTGAAATGCAAATTGAAACACAAACTGAAGCACAGACTGAAACACAAACTGAAACACAGACTCAAACACAAACTCAAACTCAAACTGAAACACAAACTGAAACACAGACTGAAACACAGACTCAAACACAAATTGAAACACAAACTGAAACACAGACTGAAACACAAACTGAAACACAGACTGAAACACAAACTGAAACACAAACTGAATCACAAACTGAAACACAAACTGAAACGCAAGCACGACAAACTCAGATAAAAAAACATCGTTTCTTCACAGTAACATGACGACAGCAAATTCTGAGCGCACCTTCGTGCACATGGATTTAAACTCTGGTCGCAGGGATTCAGGACAACGTTACCAGATTGACCACCTCCTCTTGCCTTGATAATTAATAAGTAGGCTCACCTTGTCACCTTGTGCCGTCAGTTCGTGGAACTCTAGCGACCGTCTTGACCAGCTTCCTCCAATCCTCCCTGCTTCGTACCGCGTCCCTTAGTTGTGCTAGGCTCATCGCTGTCCTCCTATGTATCTCCTCCATCCAGCGAGTTCTCGACCGACCCCTACTCCTCCTCCCCTCCCCGCACGCCAGCATCATCTCCTTCTCCAATCCCTCTGCTCTCATTACGTGTCCAAAGTCCAACAATTTCTGTCTGATGGCCCTTTGTTGCAGTGTCAAGTCTCCTCTTAGTTGCCCTATCTCCTGGATGACAGATGCATTTGTTCTCTTTTCTGCCCACGATATCCCCAGCAATTTTCTCCATATCCACATTTCGCACGCATCAATCTTATCTTCTGTCGCTTTTGTTTTTGTCCACGTCTCGCATCCGTATAACACTATCGGGAAAATCATTGATTTCACCAAACCTGCTTTTGTCTCCATGCTCACATGCCTGCCTCTCCATATCTGTCCCATTCCCTGCATTGCTGATTTCCCTAGTATTATTCTGCGTCTCACCTCTGTCTCACATCTACCCTCTCTTTCGATCATTGAGCCCAGAAACGAAAAACTCGTTACGACCTGTATTTCCTCTCCATCTATCTCGAAAGTTTCCCACTCTGCCGTTGTCATGATCTTGGTCTTCTTGATATTGAAGTATAACCCAGCCTTCTCGCTTTCCCTCCTCAGTCTCTTTATTAGTTCTGCGAGGTCTTCCTTTCTCCCAGCCAAAGCGTTGTGTCGTCCGCATATCTTAGATTATTCAGTATTTGCCCTGCTATCTTCACTCCTTCATCCGCCGTTTCCAGCTCTGCCATTCGTATTATCCTTTCAGCATATAGGTTGAACAAGACCGGAGAGAGTATGCACCCCTGTCTCACTCCCTTCCCTATCTTGAATTTTCCAGTGTCGCCGTGTTCCGTCCTGACAACAGTACTGCCTCCTGATTCTCATATAAGCTTCTAAGCAGCATGATGAGATGCCTTGGTATTCCCATCTCCTTTAAGGTTTTCCACATTAATGAATGATCTATGCAGTCAAAGGCTTTGCTGTAATCAATGAAACAAAGATGTAGGCTAGTTTCTACATATGCAGGCAGACTGATACCGGTCTCTTCACAGCTGTTCTAAAAAGACCGGAACATGTTTTACGTAAGTTCCTCCCACGAAGGAAATCTACTACCTATGCTCTACGGCGTCTACGCCATCGGTCTCATGGCTGGGTCTGGGTCTTGACTCTTATTGACAATAATAAAAGGAAAACATTTATAGGAAGAATGCTGTACTCCGATATGATTTTTTATTTGTCATACAATGTCTGTACACCAGAATGCGGCTCTTCTGTAACCCGTTTAATAAAGAATATACTTACTTATCAGTGGGATCTTGTTACTGCAATTGTGGTAACTATTGACTTTATAATCTAATAGGGTCAGGATATAGTCTGAAATACTTAATTCCAATTAGGTTGGAGCCGTTGCTGTTCGAGATAAAGAAGAATCGACGAACTCTCGTTACTAGTCTGATCGACTGGATAGAAAAGATGGGTAAGTGATGCATGAATATGCATACATACTAATCACAATTGGCATTAAGTAGTATGTGAAAGGCCGGAGCTGGCGCAGGGCCCATTGGCCGGGACCCATGGTCTCCGGTCGCCTACCCATGGTCTCCGGCCCATAGACCCATAGGTCCAACCCCAGCTTATGGCCCAAAACCGATTGTGGGTTGTCTCAATGGAGGTTGCATTATTTTCAAGTAGGCCTGAACAGAGCGCATTTTTTTAACAGGGCCCATGGTCCCCGGCCACCTGAAATTCACGCACCCCTATAATATTATACCTGAGTGTACCACAACAACCCAACACAGACTAGCACAGCTTTAGTAGAGCGCATTTTTATTTTTAAACAACCGGGTTTATACCGGGCTAGTCTTGGCTTTGGTTGGTATATCGAGTTTGGACTTGGTTTTGGTTGTCGTTTCTTGCTCCATCTTGGCACTATATTTCTATGTAGAATTTTGGTTGTCGAAACCCGGTTGTTTAAAAATAAAAATGCGCTCTACTAAAGCTGTGCTAGTCTGTGTTGGGTTGTTGTGGTACACTCAGGTATAATATTATAGGGGTGCGTGAATTTCAGGTGGCCGGGGACCATGGGCCCTGTTAAAAAAATGCGCTCTGTTCAGGCCTCTTGAAAATAATGCAACCTCCATTGAGACAACCCACAATCGGTTTTGGGCCATAAGCTGGGGTTGGACCTATGGGTCTATGGACCGGAGACCATGGGTAGGCGACCGGAGACCATGGGTCCCGGCCCATGGGCCCTGCGCCAGCTCCGGCCTTTCACATACTACTCATTATGAACGGTATTAGTAGCTGTTGTATTTAAGCGGTAATGTCAATCCATGCAGCCAAATAAGCAGAGTCTGTGTATTGATTGATATTCCATTGCGTTGATTGATGATGAGCCTAAGAATAGAGCAGATATGTAGGTGTTAGTCAACCCTCTGAAATTATCTGCCTCAAGCACCTCTATATGTAATCACCTCTATCTGTAACCACCTCTATCTATAACCACCTCTATCTGTAATAACCTCTATCTGTAACCACCTCTATCTGTAGCCACCTCTATCTGTAGCCACTTCTATCTACAACCACCTCTATCTGTAATTACCTCTATCTGTAACCACCTCTATCTGTAGCCACCTCTATTTGTAGCCACCTCTATCTGTAACCACCTCTATCTGTAACCACATCTATCTGTAACCACCTCTATCTGTAACCACTTCTATCTGTAACCACTTCTATCTGTAACCACCACTATCTATAAACACCACATCTATCTATAACCACCTCTATCTGTAGCCACCTCCATCTATAAACACCCCCTATATATGTATACAACTTCGATGTGTAACCACCTCTATCTTTAACCACCTATCTTTAACCACCTCTATCTGTAACGACCTCTATCTATAACCACCACGAACTAGATCAAACTAGATCATTTGCCACCATTGGGCCTGCCGTGTGGCATGCTCTCCCCTACTCTTTACGTGCTTCCATTCTTTCTGGATCTGTTCCTACTTTTCTATCTCTCCTCAAAACATATTTCTTCTCTCGGGATGCTCGCACTGGGAGCGCTACTACTCTGAGCGGCGCTGTATAAGTTGCTAATTACATTACATTACATTACATTACATTACATCAGATTACATAAAACAGGCTCGACTGTCTCATTCGATGTCCCTGCCTTTGTTTCTGCCCCTGTCTTCTGTTTCCCGTAGCTCATGAACAGATGCTCAACCACTGCTCTGACTAATTTGGATTGACTAAGTGATATTGCTTATCAACAATCGTACGTCGTCATTGCTTTGGCTGTTAATAAATCATTATTACGGTCAGTTGAATCTGTTCAAATGAGTAGATGTAAAAGAAGGGTCTGGGGCCATTATACCCCAAAATTCTCGTGGCGCCAGACTCTTACATCACCCCGACTCACCTGATCCTGTACCTGTCAATCCTCGACCTAAACGACACCCACCTTATCATCTGCTCTGCCCCCTCTGATCCCCTGGAAACCGGACTCAGACGTCCTTCGGACTACTCTTACGGACAACCCCTCTGACTAGATACAGCGCTCGTGAATAAGCTGGTGTCCTGCGCTTGGCTTTCAAGTGGCGCTTTAGAAGTTTGGAGATTACGATTACGATTACATCAACATGCCGATATCATATGCGTCGTATAACCCTCATTTTCCTCCTTCTCTACGCTCTACAAGCCTCTCTAGTAGCATCTCCACCTCTTTCTCTTACCTTAAAGCCTTCCTTTTTCCTCGGAGTACCTCGCACTGGGAGCGCTTCTGAAAGGCTTATGCTATGAGAAGCGCTTTATAAATGATCAAATACAAATACAATACATTATCTCCCATTGTTTGATTGTGCCATTACTGATGTGCGTGTTGTTGGCTGAAGACACAGGTTGGACGTATCGCAGAGGCTGCGCTGATGTTACGGTCATCTGGGACTATTCCATGGGATTCGGTTGGGACTTTTTGTCGAAGGAAGAAAGCGTAAGAAACGAAACAGACGCCGTCAGGTAAGCGCCTCAGACTAATCACAAGGACCATCATCTAATCTTACATTACGCTACATTACTCACCCTTGTCTCTCGACACACGGAGCACGGTATCCGATTGGCTAGGGCGCTCGCCTTGTAACGCAGAAAGTTCGAATTCTGAAACGGCTACTGGGTAGGGATCTTGCATGGCCTATTCACCATGCTTGGATCATGAGGAGATCATCCTTGTGATAAATTTTTCACGACCCAGACCTCTATTGTGATTTGAGGACGTAAAGAGTATAAAACGGGTTTTATGGGTCGTCGTCCGAGTAGAGCGTGTGCTGGATCATAGATAATGCCGAGAAGAGATGGAAGTTTGGTCTCTGACATAACTGTTCGAAGCTTTGGAAGCCAAAGCTTCGAGTCAGGGAGATACCTTGCTTTAACCAATCGTCGTATGGTGGCCTGATGCCGAGTTCGACCCTCCTGGCCCACGAACCCCCACCAGACGGGGACCGCGTGCTTGGATCAGTGTCAGCATCCGTGTCACTGTAGTTGCTCCAAGGTCATCGCTTTGCTTAGGGCCCGACAACCGGTAGACGACCAAGACACGCAGAGCGTACATTGACTGTCTGGCCTTGATTCTGATGTTGTTATTCATTCATTCATTCATTCATTCATTCATTCATTCATTCTGGAGATTTATATAGCGTCCCTTCAAGAAATCTACTCAGGAGCGCCCCCGGTCACGCAAAAGGAAAAAGAGTTGTTCTGATGGTGTGACTCTGGAGTGGAGAGAATATCTACCTACGTATAAAGGGTAGGAAATTGGCACTGCATCGTAAAACATCCGTCTAATAATTTTTGATTAGTGTCGGACTGCAGCTTGAGCAAAGACGGTTTGAAACAAGAACAGCAGTCATCAATAATTGTCATCATTGTGCTCTAGTTTGATTGAGCTCCATGGCTGCTTCGTCCACTTTATTCACTCCGTCAAATAAAACTTTATATTATCATTAATCCTGGTATGTATTTCTTTGCAGACTCAAATCGATAATCGGTGCTTATTGCGCAATTGATAAACAGTTCTTCCAAGAAATTGGAGAATTTGATGAAGGAATGGAGTTCTGGGGTGGAGAGAATATCGAACTACCTCTCAGGGTAAGAAAATGGTGCCGTCATAAAACATACTGGTTGTCAGTAAGTTAAATTAGAAGTCAAAATAATATGTATCACATTTAGGCCACTTAAACCGTAATGATTATTTGGCAGACCGATTGTTCGTATCTCGTTTATAGAACCATCTTCATTCGTGCGTGCGGAAATTGAATCTCCTTGCTTTCGGTGAAACACAGCGCCTAATTCAGGGCATAGCCTAAGCCTTGTAGTAAAAATATTGCGATTCCTGTCTGTTCAAGCTTAGGTTCAAGCTTCTGTGCTCACTTAGTTAAAGTTAAGTTAGGCAAGGTCAGCTGAATTGAAATGAGTTGAGGTAAAGATCAGGTTCAAATCTTGTGTACCCCGCTTCATTACAGAAGTGTTTAATGAATTAGTCAACCTTGTCTTGGCATGCCTTAGTTTCACTATCCTCATTGATTTCTAAACTAAACTAGCGACTGATGCAAACGGGTGGAAACACGAAACTATAGGATCACTCTGCTGGAGCACAAGGAAAATATAATTAAATTATAGTCAATCAGGCAAAACAATACAGCGCGATTTCTTTTATGAAAGACTGAGGAAGGTCTGAATTTGAACGATTACATAGCAGCGGAAAATTGTTTACTCAAACTTTAACTCAAATCATTTCACCTTACTTTCACCTTCACCTTACCTTTTCTTCACCTTGCCTTGTCTTTCACTTAAAACTGAAGACGCTCCTTTTCCACGAATCCTACATTGAGTCTTCCTCTTCTTCCCCTTACCTCTCTCTCGCCGTAGCCGTCAGACTTTCTGCCTGCCTAACTATTGGATCTTAGCTTGGAACTGATTTTGGTCTTACTTACCTATCGATTTTATTTTGACTGAGCGCCTGTGAATAAGCTGGATCCCACGACTTCGCTTTGGGGTGCTGTGGATAACTTGAGATTACGATAACGAATCCTTTTTGACATTATAGGCGTGGCTGTTCGATGGTCAAGTCCTGACAGCGCCTTGTTCGAGAGTGGCCCATCTCGAGGGAAGCAACTCAAGAAGCTACAGAGGCGCGTTCGCCAAAACCATCAAAAGAAACTACAAACGACTTGCCGAAGTCTGGTTTGACGACTACAAAGAATGTTTCTATCACTACTTCCCAGACCTAGTCGTAAATATAATACTATAATCTTATTCAGTGCTTTTTTCTAGGAAAAGGTTCCGGAACTGAACAAATTCAGAACAATTATGGAAGTTTTCCGAAGGGCTAGACCTCAGTCTCTTATTTTAACATATTAAAACTGGAAAATGAGATAATGATATATTATTATAAATCATTCATTTAAATTAAAGTAAATAAATAATTTATTTAAATCAAAATTTACTAAATTATTTTTTAATAGCTGAAAACTGTCCTGGAATGCCGTTCCGGAGTGTTCCCTCTGGAAAAACACTGTACTTATTCAAGTTATTCAAGCCCTGTAGGCTATTAGGTCTAATTCATCTCTATATTTTGAAAAATAACTCCACATGATAATCTCTAAGACGTACAAAACCGTCACAAACTATTACAACGTCAAGTATGTTCATGATCAAGCGATGCCTCAGGCTCAGAGGATGGCAGCTATGTGTCTGCGAGTGCTCGCTGGCATGGCCATTTCCGATATTCAGACACAAGTCAGGACATACTTAGCGACCACCAAGGACATGTTTGGTGATCAAGAGGCGCTATAAACACTGTGTCCAGAGGAAAAGGGACCCCTTGTGTCAATGTGAAAATAAACTAGTAAATGGTCATCGATTTTAAAATTCCAAAACCATTTTAATCCTGACATAATTAGCTAAAAACTGGTTAAAATATAAAAGTTTCTGTTATCCAATATCTAGGCCTACATAACTGAGGAATTTACTTTAGGTGATCGAAAAAGAGAAAGAATTATTAAATTTGGCACCGGTCCTCCTGCAGTGGGAAAATTCCTCCCGGTCCGTGACATTGAAAAGTTTGGGACGCGTTGTCTTAGACAACACCCGAAGCCAATAGCGACTTTATAAATTTAATTTTAACTTCATAAAGATTATGCTTTTTAAAAACAATATTTCTCTTCAAACACTTTAGCCGTTATCTTCACTTGACGCTGAAACGGTGCCAATGGTCGTTGTTTTCAGACGGTTGATGCGGGCAATTTGACCGATCGCTTCCGAGTCAAGGCTGCTGCACATCACGACTTCAAGTGGTATCTTCAGAACATCTTTCCTGCACTGGGATGTCCAGTTCAGGACAGCTTTGCTTATGACACGGTCAGTTTAACGCCCCCTCAATATTTACTAGATAAACATAAACATAACATTAACTTAAATACATACATAGGAATATAGTATATAGATAAGATGGGCTTGTGTTGAAAATGAACATTTGCTACAGTCAGTTCGCTATCAAAAGCGTCAGTTTGTCTGTATCTAACTATCTATCTGCCTATATGTATGTCTGTTTGTCTGTCCATCTGTATGTCTGTCTGTCTGACTTTCTGTCTGTCTATCTATCCATATAAATAATCTATCTGTCTGTCTATCCGTCCATCCATATATCTCTCCATCTTCTCTGAATTCATTTATCTGTTCATCCATTCATCCAATTAACACTCACCCAATCCATCATCTATCCATCAGTTAATCAACCCATCCATCCATCAGTTATTACAGTCACCTTTTTCTCTATTTTGTTAGACCACTTTAGGTATCGCCTCGTAAGCTATTCATCTCTTACCTGTTACTCTCATCCGCCTACAGTAGACAGTCTTTCTATTCTTAAATTTTCTTTTTCTTTTTTTTCTTTTTTCCTTCCTAATTTCGTCTTAATTTGTTTTCCTCTCCAATTCTTTTCTTTCCTATCTTTTTTCTTCTAAAATATTCTCTTTCTATCAGTCTATCTATTTAATTCTCAAAAATGTTTCTTTTCTCGCTTCTTCTTCTTCTTCTTCTTCTTCTTCTTCTTCTTCTTCTTCTTCTTCTTCTTCTTCTTCTTCTTCTTCTTCTTCTTCTTCTTCTTCTCCACCTCCTTCTCCTCCTTCTTCTTCTTCTTCTTGCTCTTCCCTCCTTCTTCTTCCTCTTTTTCTTCTTTCTCTTCCCTCCTCCTTCGTCTTTCTCTTCTTCTTCTTCCCCTTCCGCCTTCCTTCTTCTTCCTCTTCTTCTTCTTCTTCATCATCATCTTCTTCTCCTTCTCCTCCTTCTTCTTCTTCTTCTTCTTCTTCTTCTTCTTCTTCTTCTTCTTCTTCTTCTTCTTCTTCTTCTTCTTCTTCTTCTTCTTCTTCTTCTTCTTCTTCTTCTTCTTCTTCTTCTTCTTCTTCTTCTTCTTCTTCTTCTTCTTCTTCTTCTTCTTCTTCTTCTTCTTCTTCTTCTTCTTCTTCTTCTTCTTCTTCTTCTTCTTCTTCTTCTTCTTCTTCTTCTTCTTCTTCTTCTTCTTCTTCTTCTTCTTCTTCTTCTTCTTCTTCTTCTTCTTCTTCTTCTTCTTCTTCTTCTTCTTCTTCTTCTTCTTCTTCTTCTTCTTCTTCTTCTTCTTCTTCTTCTTCTTCTTCTTCTTCTTCTTCTTCTTCTTCTTCTTCTTCTTCGCATTCTTCTTCGCATTCTTCTTCTTCTTCGCATTCTTCTTCTTCTTCGCATTCTTCTTCTTCTTCTTCTTCTTCTTCGCATTCTTCGCATTCTTCGCATTCTTCGCATTCTTCTTCTTCTTCTTCGCATTCTTCTTATTCTTCGCATTCTTCTTCTTCTTCGCATTCTTCTTCTTCTTCTTCTTCGCATTCTTCTTTCTTCTTCTTCTTCTTCTTCTTCTTCTTCTTCTTCTTCTTCGCATTCTTCTTCTTCTTCTTCGCATTCTTCTTATTCTTCGCATTCTTCTTCTTCGCATTCTTCTTCTTCTTCGCATTCTTCTTCGCATTCTTCTTCTTCTTCTTCTTCGCATTCTTCTTCTTCTT
>JACEVL010000192.1:645000-672500 GCA_020284085.1 Aporrectodea caliginosa
TACATCAGGTGTTAGTTTCTGTTTTGGTCGTGTGCTCAGGATGGACCAATGATGGAAATGAAGACACGTTGTTGCTTAGAAGCTTCAACGACAGACTCATACGTTAAACTGCAACCCTGCAACGTGCCTCTGTTTGGCAACCAAACATGGCGATTCGCCCACTACACGGAAAAGTACAACGATCTCATGAACCGACAAAAGACGAACTATGACGGAAACATCCGAAATATCATTCTCCAAACGATGAACAATCATTCTTCCTCAACAGCCAAACAATCACACACATTATGATCATAGTGCAATTTTAACTTTATTCCTACTTTTGTCACTAGTTGTATTAAACTTTTGTTATTTATTACAAAGTAGTAGTAGGCTATTAACTGAATAATCATTTATAGTATTACCATAACACTAATAGTAGCGCCTGACTGTCTAGCTGTCTTATTTTAGCTGTAATTAATTATCATGTAACATTATTAGTGTCATTGCTATACTATTAGGCTATTATTTTTCATTAATATTACTATAATTATTATTATTAAGCTTATTATAATTATTATTATTTTTATTATTATTATTGTTATTGTTGTTATTATTATTAGGTCCATTATTATATGAAACTAGGAGTAGCCACTGTAGTCCTTGTGGTAATGGTAGTGGTAGTAATACTAGTACTAGTAGTCGTGCTGGTCGTAGTTAGTCTGTAATGGTTGTGGTAGGCCTATATTAGTTTTAACTGCCGGCTATGTGACGTTTCCTTAAGCTCAAGGGCATGACCTCTGACTGCGACTTGAACCCACATCGCCTTCACATCCTGTTTAGCCTCCTTTTGTTCCGGTCATTGTGTAATTCTGAATAACTCATTTCTCCACAAATTGGTGTTTTAGATGCCGTTCATTATTTAAAACAACGTCATCACATTATGGCGTCATCATTATAGCAATTACATTTGTCATCAACAGTGTTATCAACTCATCCTCATTGTCTTTATGTCTTTGGAATTGTCATTAGATTTATTAAACACATCATTCTGTGCGCCGTGTGCACTTCAACATTACGTCATTTGTTTCTTTCCCTTGATTATTACGTCATTTGTTTCTTTCTTTCCACATTACGTCATTTGTTCGTTTCCTCGATTATTACGTCATTTGTTTCTTTCCCTTGATTATTACGTCATTTGTTTTTTTCTTTCCACATCACGTCATTTATGTTTCTTTCTTTCAATATTACGTCATTCGTTTCTTTCTTTCCACATTACGTCATTTGTTTCTTTTTCCACATACGTCATTTGTTTCTTTCTTAATTATTACGTCATTTCTTTCTTTCTTTCCACATAAAGTCATTTCTTTCTTAATTTATCTTAAGCATATTATTATACGCGCGCAGTTAATATCTGAATCAGAATAAGCGTGGGCTAGGATTAAGGTTAAGGTTTCGACATGGTCGCTAGAGAAAGCCAAGACGGAGTCACATCAAGGCTAGAGGATTTTCGGTTTTAACAAATGATTCAAACTAGGAATAGCCATCTTGCTGTAAGTCAAGCCTTTTGTGGTACCTACATGTATCTTACCTTGTCGTTGTTGGTAAATATAACCATTGGGTGCTTATGAAAATTACATAAGTTCCTTAAATTAAGAAGTGCAAAACGGCACAAATAGTATTGAAAATAAAAAGATATTTCTGACGAGCAAATTTTCAGTTACTTTCTTTTGCTACTTCACAAATTCCATGACGTTTACAGACATCACAAAGCGATATCATGAAATGTGTGGTCTAGGTCTAAGCCATATATAAAAATAATATATTAAAATAATAATAATAATAATAATAATGTATTATAATAATAATAATAATAATAATAATAATAATAATAATAATAATAATAATAATAATAATTAATAATAATAATAATAATAATAATAATAATAATAATAATAATAATAATAGAGACCTTGGATTGCAGCTAAACCGCTCAAAATGCGAGGTCATCTCGATGTCTCCTAGCATCACGGAGGGACATCACCCGCTGAGTCTCTTCACTTGGACCAGCCCTCAGAATGCATCTCTGTTAGGAGGACCTCTCTCGACTCTGAGCGCGCTGGATGCGGCCTTAGGAACCCGTATAGCAGAGTTAACGCGGACGCTTGAGAAATTAGAAAACATCGCAATGCATGACGCTCTCATCCTTTTGAGATACTCTCTCAGTGAAACGAAACTGCTTCATATACTTCGCAGCTGCCCCTGTGCAGACCATCCGGGACTAGTGCAGTATGATGCAACCTTGAGATCTGGCCTGAGCAGGGTTATCAATCTACCTCTGTCAGATGATGCATGGCTTCAAGCCTCACTCCCCATTAAGATGGGTGGACTGGGGATCCGATCGGTGACCTCGCTGGCACTTCCCGCCTTTTTGGCATCAGCCGCGAGCACCGACCTGCTCCAGTCCACCATGCTGGGAGAGACGGCCTCGGCCGACCCGCAATGCATGAAACAGCTGGCCATGTGGATCGGGGCAGGCGCGGAGCGGCGCCCAGAAGGCATTCTCGCCCACAGACAGTCGGCATGGGACAGGCCCCTGATCGACGGAGTCGTCTCTGGCCTGTACGCCAGGCTGTCTGACCCAAAAAATCAGGCACGTCTCAGGGCGGTGTCCGCCCCGCATGCTGGGGACTGGCTGCTGGCCCTCCCTGTCACAAGCTGTGGGCTTAGGCTGGATGACGAATCAGTCAGGGTGGCGGCTGGCCTTCGGTTGGGGGTCCCGCTTTGCGAACCACATGGGTGCCCCTGCGGAGCCCCGGTGTTGACGGATGGTCATCATGGGCTCTCCTGCGCACTGGGCCCGGGTCGCTTGCCCCGACATGCCTCTTTGAACGATCTGGTCTTTCGGGGCTTGGTCCGTGCAGGTTATCCATCCACAAAGGAACCGGCGGGCCTCGTGAGAACAGACGGCAGGAGACCGGATGGTCTCACCCTCATCCCTTGGCGCGCCGGGCGATGCCTCATCTGGGATGCAACCGTTACAGACACTTTGGCCGCTTCCTACCTGCCTGACACCTCCCAAACGGCCGGCGCGGCAGCCGAGAAGGCGTCGGACCGCAAACTAGACAAATACAATCAACTGTCCTCCACGTATTTTTTTTGTCCCTTTGGCTTTCGAAACACTGGGTCCAATCAACAACGAAGGTTTAACCTTCCTTTCGGACCTGGGACAAAAGCTAGGCACCGTAACTGGAGATCCACGGAAAACATCTTTTTTGTTCCAACGTATCTCAATGACGATACAACGTTTTAATGCAGTGGCCTTTGGGGGCACTTTCGCCGGTCAAGAGATAGATGAGTAGGGCCTTTCCAGACAATTTTCTACAATAGATAATGTTGAAGTCCCTGAGGGATCCTGTATACCTCGGGGCATAAAATAAAATAATTAAAAAAAAAAAAATAATAATAATAATAATAATATTAATAATAATAATAATAACACTGATAATAATAATAATAACAATGATGCCAATAATAACAGTAGGCCTAACAGCAATATTAATAGTAATAATACTAGTAATGATAGGTCTTGGACCTTGGTTATTAACTATTAATAGTAATATTTATAATGATTATAATTTTAATTTTAATAATAAACAAGCTTGTATAAATATGAAGCGGTTTAATGATATAATTTTGTGGTGCAGACGCCATCACTGAAAGAGTCTTCGGCATTTTACCCTGTTTCTTTTCGGATGTTCAGTAGGCCCTACAATCATCGTCGATATATTCTGTTAAAAATAAATTCGGAAACAGTTATAAGCAGTGTTGTTTATAACGAATGCTTTTCTCATCCTAACGCGATGTTCCCTTTGGAAATCTCTCCAGTGGCGTCGAACAGATTTGTCATTTGCTAAGTGATACGAATTTTTCGTACCATAACAGATGTTAAAAAGTCGAGTTCACGAACGAGCGACTGGACTCTATTTCTGTTGACAAAGGATCTTATCGAGATTAGGGAAAATGTATTTTATGATACGTTAGGTCAGAGGTGGCGAACCTTTTAAGGGATGTGCGTCAAAAGCGCTGCTAAATCACTTTTAAAATACCCTCTCGGCCCTCGAAATTTTGCACAGCATATAATAATTTTTTCATATAGATTTCAATTGACAGAGCTCATCTGGAAAGCAGACACCTATTATTTTTAACTACTACTTTTGGTGTTTAACAAAACTTTTATCACTAAAGCACTAATGATACACAAAGTGAAACTGAGAAATTTAACTTTTAAGTCAGAATTAAAAAATTTCTAATTATATCTATAGCGTACCCAATTTACCCATATAGTTTTCTAGAATTATGATAATGGTATGACGTTGTGCTGAGTGCTGACTCCTCTCATCAAACCTCATTGGAATATAGGCCTGCGCTTCCCTCTATTTAACCGTGACCATTGTGTTTGCCCCTCCTGCAAAAATATCTGCGGGTGCCCATGCAACCGTGTGTTAGGTTGTCAATCACTGCAGGAGATAGAACGACCAATAGCACCCGTTGAAAACGACAAAGAGCGAAGGGAAAAGAAGTCTCGAGTATTTGTCTATTTTGCTGACGTCCGTAACAGAGGGAATTCTCCGCGTTATGTCCTTGGCGCGTTCCTTGAGAGCGGAGAGCATCTGTTTCCGACGCGATGCCTGTCGCTGCTGTTGACTTGACGGAGCGATGCGACGGATTGGCGCCTGGCCTGCCCGGTGGGTGACGCGGACGTTGTAGCTGGGAGGATGGGAGAGGACCTTGGCCCGGTGGTGATGGTGATGGGCGTTCGTTGAGACGTCGCCGCCGCCGAGGTAAGTGTAGTCGTCCGGACGGGAGATGAATCCGCTGCTGCGGTCGCGAATGCTCGGGATCGGTGACATTCGACCCATGTTGGACTGGTATCCGTCGTCTCTCTGTTGGCAATTTAGAAGATTTCTTTAATTCTAGTTCCATGAATCAATGCATGTATGCATATACGTATGCATGTACGTATGTATGTATGTATGCATGTATGTATGCAATGCATGTATATTTACATGTATGTGTAAGTATATTTTTTCAATTTCAATTTCAATTCAATTTTATTTCCTGAGCCAACATACCGGTAATACAATTATAGCAGCTAATGCAGTAATTTGCATTAATATTGGTTCTATTGGGAAACCCAGAAGGGATGACGAATTCCGCAAATAGAGCCACCTGGTAATTGAGAGTAACATAAAGTCACAATGTCGCATGACAGCCAGTTTATATAGTTACAGCAATACTTTGATATTCAGGAAATGGCTTAATTAATAGAAGATTACTAACATAACTTAGCTAAAACTTAACCAAACACACCCAATGAAAAAAGAAAGTATTCAAGTAATTTGTTTACTCAGATAAAGGCGTAGTTTCTTCTAGAAGATGTGTCGGTGTGACGAAATAGAGTATCCCCTATACATGAGTATCCCCCTTAGCGAAATGGAGTATTCGGTTTAGTTTGCATTTTTGGCGGTTTCTAAATGTATTCAGTTTGGATTTATTGTACACATAAAATATTTTAAGTTGCGTATCTTTAGTTTGTACGTCGACCTGAAATTAATTTACTTCGTTTTTGGTGATTTTGACTGGATTTTAGTCTTGGCTTTCGTGACGCGTATGACGATGGGGATCATGAGAGATAGAATGGTTTATCCCCGGATACTCTAAACCGGTTTATTCCATCCGGGGGATAAATTCATACATCCCCGGATAGTCTTAGGACGGATACTCTATTTCGTGATAATGGCCCGGTAAGTGACGAATAGATTAGTTTATACTTTTCCAAACGTTAGCCCCTGCTAAGATACAACGGTTGTCTGACCTGTTGTTGTTTTGATTGCTGCAGTTCTCGTAATCTCTTGGCCTTTCGCTTGGCCCTGGCTCCCCAGTACGTGTAGTTGACGGCCGCATACTCGAGCAGTGCAGCGAAGACGAACACGAAGCACATAACGAGATAGATATCGATGGCCTTAACGTAGGATATGCGAGGTAATGATGACCTAACGCCTGTACTGATCGTCGTCATCGTTAAAACCGTCGTTATACCTGCCATTGTCATAGGCAACACCGTCGTTAAGACTCTATTACCGTCATTGTCAATAGCGTCAGTATCAGCACCATCAAGAATAGCATCAACATCTTCAGAAACATCGTCAATATCATCAAGACATCATCATGGTCCTTGTCGTCGTCGTCATTATCATCACCATCATCATCACCATCATCATCATCACCATCATCACCATCATCATCATCATCATCATCATCATCATCATCATCATCATCATCATCATCATCACCAATACAATCATCCCTAAACACGCTCTTGTCTCGGACTTTATGCATGATTGAATGATGATACTTTACACTGGCTTCCCAACTCACAACGCATCCGTTCTATAGAATAGCTGCGCTGGTCTGGCGATGCCTTCTTTGCTTAGCCCCAGCTTATCTACGGAAGCTCTGCTGCCCTGTTTCTGATTTGGCTGGCCGTCGAGCTCTGCTGCCCTGTTTCTGATTTGGCTGGCCGTCGAGCTCTGCTGCCCTGTTTCTGATTTGGCTGGCCGTCGAGCTCTGCTGCCCTGTCTCTGATTTGTCTGGCAGTCGAGCTCTTCGTTCTTCTTTTGGTGTCGAGCGCCTGGTTCTCCGCGCCAGCACCTCAACAAGGCAGCATGGCGCCTTCTCAGTTGTTGGCCGTTCGAGATGGCATCTGGAACGGACTCCCTTTGGAGATACGGCTGCTGCCAAGGAGTAATACGCCTTTGTTTCACAATCTGTTCAAGCCTCGTTTCTACCGCCCTGCTTAGGCTGCGAGCGCCTCCAAGTAGGCTTCCTGAAGAGAGCTATGTAAATTTTCGAAACAATTAATGGATGAATCTCATTTATCGAACAAGCCATCATCATCATCATCATCAAATATAGCATCACCATCATTAAACACATCATCACAACATCATGATCATCGTCATCATCCCTTTATGAAAAACACCGTTGTCACTGCCGACAATATAATGGCTTTCATAAACAGCATTTTCATCGTCAAATATAATTATTATCACTCAAGCTTCATCGTTGTCAACAAATTCATCGTTACTATCAACGACAACATATTCGCTATAAATGAACGCAATGCTGCCCTGTTATGGACATCAGTGCCACTGGTATAAACAACTTCACGATCATCAATGACGTGGAAAACATCGTCGTTATTGGAATAAACATTAAACAACTATTTTTATCATTGTTATCATCATTATCAGTAATCCTCATCATCAGTACCAGTATAATGGTCAGCTGCCTCTCTTTCATTATCGTTATCATCGCTATCATTATCTTGAGCATCACAAAGAATAATATTATGGTCGGTTGCTTCTCCTTCATTATCGTCGCAGTGAATCATCTTAATTGAGCTGTCATCAGCTTCATCGTATAATTATACATCTCGTATAATCCTCAGAAATGAAACCGCATTAACATTGCAATTCCAACTGCCATTTGAGGACTGCTTTAGAAGCTCGATGTGTGTATGTATGTATTTGTATATGTGCACCTATGTACGTACGTATGCATGTAGGCCTATATATGTAATGTATGTATGCAAGTGTGTAAGCATGTGTGTATGCATGTAGGTAAGCATTCATGTATGTATGTATGTATGCAGTGGCGTAGCCAGACTTAAATTCAAGAGGAGGCAACTTCACAGAATCTAGAGGGTCGGGGGGGAATCGAGGGTTCTGGTATCCAGCTTATTTAAAAAGTTGACGACCGGGGGGGGGTAAAAGTTGACGACCGGGGGTGGTGGTGGTGGTAGTAACGAGTGTTTCCAAGAACAAGCGTTAAAAAATTTTCGACAGCGGGGCTACTAACGGCAGTTTTCCAAGGATTTTCGAGGGGGGGTAGTAACGGGACTTTTCGAAGACAATATTCACAGTAAATCCTGCCGGAATTATCCCTAAACTTACTAAATTTCACACTTTCTCTACTAAATTTACATGTATTTCATCTGCCTTTTTTAGACTTTCTTCAAAAACTCCGATGACCTTTTTTTTTTAGTCATTTCACTTTTTTCTTCCACTTTACCACTTGCCCTCGAACACAGGCGAGACACGACACTTCAATTCTTCAATTCAAGAGGAGGCAACTTGCCAAAATCCTGGTCATTTGCGTCGTTGATCAATTGAAACTCCACTATATGGAAAAACCAAGAGGAGGCAATTGCCTCCTCCTGCCTTCATGTAGCTACGCCTATGTATGTATGTATGTATGTATATATGCATGCATGTATGCATGCATTTATGTATGTATGTAAGCATGTAGGCCCTATATATGCATGTATATATATGTATGTATGTATGTATGTATGTATATGTGTGTATGTAGGCACGTATGTACGTATGTATGTATATAGGTATCTATAATAGTATGTATGTATGCATGTATATATATATATATATGTATGCATGTATGTATGTATGTATGTATGTATGTATGCACATGGAACATAGATTGTATGTAGATCATGATATAATTAGTAACATAGGTCTCCAGTGGAACAGAATGCGAATGAAGCAAGACCGATGGACGCCATGTTTGAACGGAGATACATTGAACTATGAATAGAGAAGCATATATAATATCTAGAGTATACCTAGCGTTACTCTGGCGGATGTTGCCTCGTAGTTGATCCAGAAGGAGACCCAGGACAGCATGACGATGAAGATGGATGGCAGGTAAGTCTGGAAGATGAAGTACCCGATGTTCCTCTCCAGCTTGAAGCTCAGTGAAAGACGCTGATAGCTGCCTGAAACCGAGCCAACGATTTACCGTAATTAGCATCTCTTACCTCTTACCCTTCTTCCTCTTGGCCTAGGTCGAGAAAGCCTCTGAGCAGGAATCTTGAAGGGGAAATATAAATTCTGATTGATTGATAGAATGATTGGGTTTCATTTCGCAAATATTGGACCACGGGACAATGTAGCTGATCTTGTAAAAGTGGGAGATAAAATAGCAGACGAAAATGAACACGTTGGATAGAGAGCTGTGTAAAATGATGTTGATGATGTTGCTGAAGAAATATATGATATCAGTATATTAAGACGATGATAAGGAAAAAGAAAATGAATTTGACAAAGAAGAAGGTGATGATAACAATGATAACGGATAAAATGACGATGTTCGACATGAAATAAAAGTTGGATGAAGATAAATCGGAAGGCATAAGACTACAGAAATAAATTTTTTAAATACAAAATAAAAGACGAAAGAAGAATGAGAAGTAGAAAAGAAAAAAAGAAAAGAAAAAGATAGAAGTAGAAGAAAGAAGGAGATGGAGAAGAAGAAGTAGTAGTTGTAGAAGAAGAGAAAGGAGTAATAGAAGTAATAGAAGTAGTAGTAGTAGTAGTAGTAGTAGTAGTAGTAGTAGTAGTAGTAGTAGTAGTAGTAGTAGTAGTAGTAGTAGTAGTAGTAGTAGTAGTAGTAGTAGTAGTAGTAGTAGTAGTAGTAGTAGTAGTAGTAGTAGTAGTAGTAGTAGTAGTAGCAGTAGCAGTAGCAGTAGCAGTAGCAGTAGCAGTAGCAGTAGCAGTAGCAGTAGTAGTAGTAGCAGCAGCAGCAACAGCAGCAGCAGCAGCAGCAGCAGCAACGGCAGCGGCAGCGGCAGCAGTAGTAGTAGTGGAAAAAGAAGAGGAGAAGGAGGAGGAGAAGGAGGAAGAAGAAGATGAACAAGAAGAAGAAGAACAACAACAACAACAAACGTAGGAGAAGGAGGAGAAATATAGGAAGAAATAAGAAGAAGAAAGAATAAGGAGATGGAGAAGGAGAAAAGGAAGAGTTACTGTAGAAGAAGAAGAAGAAGAAGAAGAGAGGAAGAGGAAGAAGAACAAGAACAAGAAAAATGAGAGGAAGACGAGCAGCATAGAAATCAGAAACAGAAGAATCATAGAATGCTTCAACCTTTTTGTCTGCGTGTTGTACCTGTAGCTAGACTTTCAACGGTTGTCGTCGTTCTATAGTCGACGACTGTGAACTGAGGATCTCGGCTCGATCGACTCCATGGACAGCATCGTGCTTCTTAGTACCTCGCCATTTCATGATGACATCTTGCGTCGGATACCCGTCTATTATAGTGGACGAAACAAAACCAGGAAACATGGAAAGTGACTTAGACCTACAATTCTTGGCATCCAATCTGACATGACGCAACGCTCGCGAATGCACTTGTGCCCTCTCTTAGCTTAAGAGGCATTTTAGAAATGCTGCTGACTTGATTGACCCTGCCAGCATTTTCTAACTTTCGACAAAGGGCACACAATTTCACCCTTCCCGATAAACTTTATCCCAAGATGTTATATAGAAACATGTACTAATTAACCCAACCATGAGTAGCCATACTGTCGACTTTTATTGTTAATCTGTAGCGTTTTGCCTGTTGTTTTGTGAAAATAAACAAAAATATTTACATACATTATTGCCACAAAAAGCCCATAAATGACCCATGTGCCCATATGCGACCCGCACAGAGCTCATATTGGTGCCATCTGATGCCCATGAAAATGTAGGCAGGATCAATGCTATGTAGGGATTTAACTATCTTCAGAAAACAACTCAACGAAATTTACAGCAGATACATGTAGGTGTACATTTCAAGGCGTTAAATGATGTTGAATAGTGTCGTGGTCTACGCTGACACGTGCGGCTGGGGAAAATACCCGCTGTGCGTCAACAACATTGTTTACAGCTAAGGGAAAATTCCGCCACGGACTGTCAACAGCGGACCAATGCATGTATCAATAATCTACGCGTTCTACAGGACTTTCCAGGGAAAAGTACGATGACGTCATAGAACTTTCTAGAATCCATCAGAACCCTATATATAAGGTGCAGCGTCTGTACAAAGAAGCCTGTTGACGAAGATTTATGCACGTTGATAAAGTGCTCTTGTAACGATATTTGATTGAAGTTCAATCGAGACCAGCCAACCTGTGTGCTGTCTGCGATTGTGATATTTGACGGGCTGACTTAAATTTAACTTATTTGATTCTTTCTGTTAATAAAGATCTTTTAAGTTTCCTTCGTTTGTTCGTCGTCGTGTTCGAGAGGCTCGACCGCGACATTTCTGGTGTCAGAAGTGGGATCATCGGTGTTGGATCCGGTGAAGAAGAAGAAGCGAACCGGAGGAGGAAGGAGTCAACCCGAAGAGACGGTCTGCTCAGGCAACGGGCGGATCGAGAGACGGTCTGTTCAGACAGTGAACGGATCGAGACGCCTTTCTACCGTGAAGGACGGGTGATCGGCAGACGACAGCTGACGGACGAAGCGCGTCGTTCGGCTGAGACGGCAGAAGACAGCAGTCAACATACGGGTAAGATCCTGGGTGTTGTCGGGCTGGGAAGGAGAGAAGAAAGTGGAGTTGCAGCCGAGTTTGGGGCGGCTATTGTCTTTCTTTCCTATTTTCTGCTGATTGTTTCTTTGTAGTTTGATCCATCGTAAGGATCGAGGCCAGGCTTGCGCGAGCTTGTGTAGCTTTTGCGTACTTGGCGAGTGCACTTCTTTGGCTACTGCGTAGTTAGCGTGGTGTGGAATTACTGCGTAGTCACACTTTGTTTTGTGTGGAATTTTCTTTTTGTGTAGCGTGTCTCCTGCGTGGTGTCTGTTTCTTTGTTGTCTACTGTTGATTGACTGTTTGTAAAAATGGAAGCGTTGACAGCAGAGATGCAGGCGAACATTCATAAAAGGTCGTCTGAGCGCCTTAGGATATATCTTATAAAGGCAGGAAGGGACGAAGATGAGGTTATGACTTGGGATAGGAATACATTGATGGAAGAATGGGCCTTGGAGATAGGAAAGAAGGAAGAAGAATTCAAGGCTAGTCCAGCATCTCCAGAAGAGACCGCTTACGAACTGCAGAAGCGCCGTCTGGAGTTCGAAATCCGTAAATATGAGGAACAGAAGGAGAAGGAAGAAAGGGAGGAAAGGAGGAGAGAGGAAGAAAAGAAAGAACAGAAGGAGAAGGAAGAAAGAGAAAGGAAGGAACAGAAGGAGAAGGAAGAAAGAGAAAGGAAGGAACAGAAGGAGAAGGAAGAAAGGGAGGAAAGGAGGAGAGAGGAAGAAAAGAAAGAACAGAAGGAGAAGGAAGAAAGAGAAAGGAAGGAACAGAAGGAGAAGGAAGAAAGAGAAAGGAAGGAACAGAAGGAGAAGGAAGAAAGGGAGAAAGGAAGAGAAAGAAAGGAAGAACAGAAGGAGAAGGAAGAAAGAGAAAGGAAGGAACAGAAGGAGAAGGATGAAAGAGAAAAGAAGGAACGGAAAGAGAAGGAAGAAAGGGAGAAGAAGGAAAAGATGGAAGAACAAACTATTAGAAATTCTTTAGCAAGCCGCACTAAGCGTTATAGTGATGCACTTAAGAATGTTCTTTGGAAATTCCCCTCCGACCCTATAGAAATTCCAGGTTTCTTTGATCACTTGGATGGTTTGTTTAATGTGTATGAGGTGGATGAAGATGTTAGAGCAAAATTATTGTTGGCTAATTTGAGTGAAAGAGCTAAGGCATTAACTATGCGCCTAACTAAGGAACAGCTCAATGATTACAAATTCTTGAAGGAGTTTTTGCTAAGGGAATTTAAGATAAGCCCTTCAACCCTTAGAACCCGATTTTGGACGATGCATAAAGCATCGGACGAATCTTTTACGATCTATTCATCCAAATTGCGTGTTGCTCTTATGTATTATCTGAAAAGCAGAAAGATAACTGACGAGTTTGATAAACTTGTAAGTTTACTGGTGGCGGATCGGCTCAAGGAGTCCTTGTCGAAGGCTTGCTTGGATTATATCTTGGCCCAAGAAAAAGAGGAGTGGTTGAACTGTGAAGATATAGCTAATGCAGCTGACATTTATGTAGCGTCGCATGATGGTGGGAGTGACTTGGTGTACCGTAGTCATCCGACACCGAAGTATAACAATTGGACGAGAAGTCAACCACAAGTCCAAGTCAATAACCAGACAGCTCAACCCAAGTCTTTCAAACCGGAAGTAAGGGGTGAAGCCAAGATAGGTGCGAAGATGTCTCAGGAGGAGGCCAAGGTGAAGGGTCTCTGTTTCTTGTGTCATCAGAAGGGTCATAGGGCAAAGGAGTGCCCGACCAATCGAAGTTATAAAAAGGTGGGTGCTTGTATGGTTGGGAACCCAACTAAGGAGGTGATCGACTCATTGGTGGAGAAGGTCAACGTGGCACATGAGGTATCTGAACAGGTAAGGCAAGGGAATTTATTGGACAACCTCGAACCAGTAAAATCGGAAATTGCTGTAAGAGTATACGATAATAGTATTGATGGACTACACGAGAGGTCGTATATCCATGTACAGATTGAAGATCTCCCTTCTCAACCAGCGTTATCTGATTCAGGAGCAGAAATTTGTTGTATTGATAAGAAGTTAATTGAGTCACTAAACTTGCCTGTGATTAAACGGATTAACATAATTGGTTTTCAGGGAGAAGGATGTAAGGCAGATGTGGTATACCTACAATTGAAATTAGCTAATCCATCGGAAGGAACGACGAATATTGCGCCATCTTTGTGCGTCATGTTTGCTGTAGTCCCTGAACTAAATGAACGGGTTATTCTAACACCCCATATTGTAGACCTATTAATGGAGAGTTCGGAATATGTAGTGATGGCGGTTGGTGTAGATCGATCAGTACAGGTAAATGAAGAGGTAAAGGAAGATAAAATTGAGAAGGATAACAACAACGAATCCCTGCAGTCAGACGTTAAGGATGAGGAAGTGAATGAATCTTCCCAGGAGCAACCAGTTGATGATTCAGATAATTTCCTCGATGTTGAGTCGACAGAGTTTAAATCTGGTGAGGAAAAAGCGGATAATGATACTTTGTTGCGAGAGCAACAAAATTGTCACAATCTTAGGCCTTGCTGGCAACAAGCGAACCAGAATAAAAATAATTTCTTCACAGACAATAATCTCCTGTACCATAAAGGGGAGATTATGGGACATAAGGTAAATCAATTGTGTCTACCGGAGGATAGAATTGGGGTTGTCTTGCGAGTAGCACACGATGCCCCATGTGCTGGGCATATGGCTTTTAAGGCAACGAGAGCCCGGATCAAATTAAACTTTTGGTTTCCGAGAATGGATGAGAGAATTCGCGAGTATTGTGCATCTTGTCAAATTTGTCAACTTAGAACTCCAGTTAAAGTTGCAGATCGAGTCCCGATTACTCCTATTCCGAGGGCAGATGAACTTTGTTTTAACCATTTAAATATGGATTGTATTGGCCCTATGGTAGTGACTGGAGAATCTAATAAATCGAAACCTAAGTACAATTATGCTTTAGTTCTGGTGGACAAATTTTCTCGTTGGCCGATGGCTTATCCCCTTAGATCGTTGAACGCAAAGGGAGTCTGTGAAGCTCTGTTGCAAGTTTTCACAACTTTTTCTATTCCAAGAATCATTAGTTCGGATTGTGGCACCAACTTTACTAGCCGTTTGACGAAGGAATTCTTGCAGCGAATGGGTTGTAGTCCCAGATTCAATACCCCTGGACATCCCGAGGCAGCCGGATTGGTTGAAAGATGCAACCAGAGCTTGAAAACCATGATCTTTAAACTCGCTCAATCTGATCCTCGTGGATGGCACCAATTGCTACCCTTCGTTCTCTGGAGCCTTAGAGAAAAACCCTCAGGCACGACTCATATCTCGCCTTTCACTATGGTTTATGGAACTCTTCCTCGTGGTCCACTTAGTGTATTGAAGGAATCATGGGCGGGCGAACGGAAATTACCTCTTAACTTAGGTAAATCACCTGAAGAGTACCTCCAATCACTGAAAGAAAACCTCGAATTTGCGAAAGCTTATGCGGATTACTATAGTGATATAGAATTGAAACGGTATGCAGATTATTATAACTTGCGCAGTACTGACAGAAAATACGAAGTTGGAGATAAAGTAGCAGTATTAGCACCAGATTTTGGTAGTTCTAAATTTTATAGTCGATGGCAAGGACCTGCAACCGTGGTCAGAGTTAAATCCCCGTATTCCTATATAGTAGAAATAGAGGGAAAACAAAGACATTTACACGCTAATAAGATCAAGCGGTACCATGAACGACTCGAACAAGCAATGATTAATAGCTGTTCAATAATTGTTGATCAAGATGAGGAATTTGGTGTAGTAGAGGTTGTAGATCAGGAAGAACGTGAACAAGTGAGCCCGAGTAAGCGTATTGATCCTTTGATCATGGCGCATCTGTCAGAAGAGGAACAAAAGCAACTCTTTGAGGTTTTGGATCGACATTCGGCAGTATTCGTGGATAAACCTGGGTACTGTCCAGTATTAGAACATGAAATCAAAATAACTCCTGATTTCACTCCTAAGCGTTTAAAGGCATATAAGGTCCCGGAGCTACTTAAACCTGAAGTGCAACGCCAGATAGAAGAAATGTTGTCCTTAGGCATAATTCGACCATCGAAAAGTGAAATGGCCAGTCCGGTAGTTTGTGTTTTAAAGGGACCCAAGGGTCAAAATGGCGTTCGTTTAGCAATCGATTATCGCCATGTTAACAAGTATTCTCTAGGTGATTGTTATCCGACCCCAGACATTGCTGACGTCTTACAGAAGGTGGGACGGGCAAAGTTCATTAGTGTTTTCGATGCAAAATCAGGATATTGGCAAATCCCGGTTCGGAAGGAACATCAATGGCTTACAGCATTCGTATGTGATGCAGGACTTTTTGAGTTCACAAGAATGCCGTTTGGACTCAAATCCGCTAGCAATACTTTTATTCGTGCTATGACCCAAGTTTTACATCCAGTCCGAAGTTTTACCGAACCATTCGTTGATGACATGGCAGTGGTTTCAATGAATTGGAATGACCATTTGGAACATCTAGAGAAATTCTTGCAAACTGTTGAGGAGACAGGACTTACTTTGAATTTAAGGAAATGTAATTTTGCACAGAACAAAATAAAGTTTGTTGGCCATATAGTAGGGTCAGGTTGTATCGAACCTGATCCAGGCAAGATCGCTACGATCAATGATATCCAACCTCCGACGACAAAAAAGGACGTTAGAAGGATTATGGGTTTTTTCAGTTACTTTAGAAATTTTATACCTGCTCTCGCTGAGAAAGCACGAGTAATAACTGACTTGACACGAGATAACGTGCCTACGAAAGTGCCTTGGGAGCAAAAGCATCAAGAGGCACTAGATAAGTTAAAGGATGATCTCAGTAAAGCTACACAATTACATACCATTGATTTCACTAAGGAATTTGGTTTAAGTGTAGATGCAAGTGCCACCGCGGTCGGGTGTTGCTTGTTTCAGTGGACCGAAGAAGGTCACGAGAAACCAATTGCTTTTGCTAGTCTTAAACTCACGGACACACAGATGCATTGGTCTACAATTGAGAGAGAAGCTTTTGCAGTAATTTGGGCACTTAAACGATTCCGGTCGTGGATATTCTTATCAAGGATAATCATTTATTCGGATCATAATCCTTTGTCTTATCTTACGGATGCAAGCCCCAAGAGCGCGAAACTGACTCGTTGGGCCTTAGCATTGCAGGAATTTAACGTAGACTTCCGTTATCGTCCTGGGCGTCAGAACACGGTAGCTGATTTCCTTTCTCGGTTGTGACTCGGGACATGAGGGAAAGGGGAATAGCCCGGCACCCGAGGATCGAGCCCGAAAACTGTGTAGATAAGTTGATTTAATGATGTGTTTTGTTTTGTTTGTACATGTTGTGACGAGATGGGATCCGACGGCTCAGCTTGATCGTGATGACCCGTTCGAGATGGTGCTGAAGACGTGTCATCATCTGAGGGCGGAGGGAATGTCGTGGTCTACGCTGACACGTGCGGCTGGGGAAAATACCCGCTGTGCGTCAACAACATTGTTTACAGCTAAGGGAAAATTCCGCCACGGACTGTCAACAGCGGACCAATGCATGTATCAATAATCTACGCGTTCTACAGGACTTTCCAGGGAAAAGTACGATGACGTCATAGAACTTTCTAGAATCCATCAGAACCCTATATATAAGGTGCAGCGTCTGTACAAAGAAGCCTGTTGACGAAGATTTATGCACGTTGATAAAGTGCTCTTGTAACGATATTTGATTGAAGTTCAATCGAGACCAGCCAACCTGTGTGCTGTCTGCGATTGTGATATTTGACGGGCTGACTTAAATTTAACTTATTTGATTCTTTCTGTTAATAAAGATCTTTTAAGTTTCCTTCGTTTGTTCGTCGTCGTGTTCGAGAGGCTCGACCGTGTGATGGCAAATTATATTAAAAGGTTCAGTTAAACTTAGAAGAACTGCCTAATGTTTTGTTTTGGGGAGTTCCTTCAGCCTGTGTGATGACTGTTTCAATCTGTTAACATTCGACAAATTATCGACAATCTTGAAAGCTGTTGTTTCTTTATTTACATACGAATGACGAATAGAACTGAGACAGCTGACACCTGGCGCCAGCTACAGAAATTAGCACAACATGCATCTATTCCAGCATAAAGACCTATAGGCCTATTACATTTTATTATTGGTCGTGGATACAGTCACGCCCGACGTGAGCCTAATACCTGGGACTAGAATCACGCCCGCTACGCTATTGGTCAATGCATGTCACATGATTTTGTGCACGTGAAAGGAGCCAACCGATAAACTCTCCAGAATGCGGTGGAAGATTGTTCACCATGTTTCTAATTACGACACTAACCCTAACCCTGACCTAACCGACCCTCACGACGCCATAACCTGACCCTAACCGACCCTCAAGATATCCGCAATTTCAAATTCCAATGGAAGTAAGCAAGTTCACGTGACATGCTTTAGCCAATAACGCGACAGGCGTGAATGTAGTATTATTGTGTCTTGTGCATTATGCTGCTAGTGGTATAACAGAAGTTTCAATACCGGTATTGGATTAGATCAGATATGCATAAACACACTTGGGTTATGAACATTTAAGAGAACAATTAAACATGATTTTTGTAGTTTCTTAAGGTGACAAATACATTTTATTTTACTGTCTGTCTGGGGATCCGCTAACGCCCGGGGCGTGAACGGATCCACTACGTTTATTATTACTATGCATTGGTAATGGTCATTGCAAATTTATTTAGCGCCACTTCAAGAGGACTCATCAGAAGCGCTCCCGACCTAACATAATAAAACCATGATAGAATAAAATGGTCCTCAAGCGTTTGCAGACAGAAAGCAAAGGAGAGGTTGAGAAGCTCATGTTGCAGGTTCTTAGGCAGACTGTTCCAGAAGGATGAACCCGCCGCAGACCGCAGTAGAACTTCGGTGATGGACTGTGGAAAATCCGGGCCGGTAGGTAGTAGGTAGTAGGTAGTAGGAAAGCCGCCGAGTGGGTACATGTAACTGTTAGAGCAGAGATAATATGCTATCTCAACCCATTTGATAACTAACTGTCAGAGCTTAGACAATTTTTCCTATCTGTTTAGGGGGCATGTGGTTCGTATGAACAAGGATAGCAAAGCCAACCAACTGAACCAAGTGACGAGTTGGACCCCTTTATGATTATTTTTAAGCTTATTGTATGTTCAGACAGGTAAAGGCACTATGTAAAAGTCACATAGGGCCTACATCACGCACATGACTTACGACTTTGGCCAAGTAAACTATGCAAACACCTCCTTTCGAAGCATTGCTTAAGCTCTCTCTACTATTCCGTTTGAAGGCAGTTGGGTTTGGCAAGCATAGACAAAAGACAGGGCAGTCGTCACGTTATACATATTTGTTAATGTACACTGGTATTGACTTACCCAAACGAGTAAACAAGACACGGTGGTTTAGGACGGTAAGGCTCAGCTAGGCAGATGTCCCAACCTCCGTCTAGAACGTTTCCAAGCCGCTCGTTATTCTGGCAGACAAAATGACGCACGGACAGAAATCTGTTTCAAACCAAAAACGTTAGTCCTATTAGCAAAAGTCAACTTACTTACCAGAAGCATGCAAAGAATTTGCTGCCCGGCGAATACGGTCTTCAAATAGATTATCAGGCAGAGGGTGACTTTACAGAAGAAACAGTTTATATATCTATGATCGTTTTATCATCAGTTTAAAAGTATAGATTTTTAGGAATCATATAAAACATTTCTATGCGCAAACGCATTCTTTAGACAACACACATGAAGCGAAAAATTCGAAACAAGCTATGGTAGAGATTTCATTTATTTAGAGTCAAATTTGTTTGCAAAATGTGTTAATCATGTAGAGTGTAAATGAAAATTTCTTAATTAGATCTATAACAGATTCGTTGTTATTATATTTGGTCAGATATTGTTAGAAGAAACTAAAATAATCCAGTTTTCAAAAATTCAAGCCATTCATAGTTGCTAACATATTTCTATTTAACTGCATATTCTTTTACGTAGGCCTATACTCCTAAGCCGAATTCATACAAATATGCAGTCCTGTCATTCCTGTGCTTTTTATCCACAGTTGACATATACACTGGTCGTGTAAGATTATATAGATTGAACCCCAAAAACATGCGTGGTAGAGGTTTAGATATTCCAGCCCCTCAACTTTCACCAAAACTCTTTAACTGCCATAAATATTTCTACTCCATCACACTGCTTCAGTCTATATTCTATAACATCGCAAAAATATATCTGCATCTTACTTGAAGAAGGCTTTGTCCATATCATTGACGTTCATGTTGAGATCAATTCGGATTTCAGGATTCTTTAGGAAAATCAGATCTGTAGAATCTGATCGCCTGAATTTAGAAGATGGTGTGGATTCGTCTTTAAGGGCTGAGTTTTTCTTTAAAAAGAAACGAAAACAGACTTCATGAACAAAGAGGTGAAAACACATATTGGCAGAGAGATTCACACCTTTTTCCGCAAACAAGTTGCGATTTTGTGTGTACCTTGCAGAGCTGGGCACGATTAGTAAAATTGCTAATTGATTAGAATTAAAATTAGCTGCTGAAATTTGCTAATCGATTAGCATTAGAATTAGCAAAATCTTGCAGCTAATCGATTAGAATTAGAAATAACTGTTAGTCTAATCGATTAGAATCTAATCGATTAGTAACCCATCTCTGGTACCTTGCAGGGAAGTTTTGTATAAGCCTAATTTAATCGAATCTATTCTAACACAATGCCATCTAATACAATAACTTGTATAGTGCCGTTATATCAATCCATGGTCGCTTCAAGCCAAAGCGCAGTTCACAACGCAGTCCGTTGGGAAAGCTTAGTGAAAATTTAATAGGTAAAGGAAACTAGAAGCCGTGATACGGTGCAGTGGTGGACGGGCCATTGTACCAGTGTATACCTTGGCAAATGGGCTCCTCTGGTTTCAGTGGCGCGTGTCTCCTACACGGGAGAAACGAAGTAATTGTGAGTCATTAGTACTCAATACATGGCGAGGATCCCAAAATGGACCCAGTCCGACTCTAATACGGTCTTTAGACAAGTTAAAACAGATGAGCCTAACATTCACACTCTAGTGACGTTAAGGAAATGACAGAGCAACTTAAGAAACGTAAGAAAGTATAGTTAGCGATGAACCTATACACCGAAGCGTTGGGAAAATGAGGATAATATACCCTGCTAATTCATATAATTTACATTTCATCATGACATTGAATTCGGACGCAGCGCTAAAGAGCATGATCGTATAGATCTCATGATCTTTAACTTGTCACCCAAAGTTGATACTCACTTGAAAAACAAGAATCGTAAGGACGAAGCAAATTACACTTGCGACGAGGAGAATTAATTTCGGATTGGATATCCTCATTGTGTCTTGATATTGACCACCTGTGTGAAGTGTTGGCTAGAAGTGGTTCCTAGAAAAAAACGTATAAATTTAGTCAAAGTCACCACTTTTGGGGCTGCAAGTCAACCAGTCTATCTCAACTGAAGTGAAGATACTTCACATAATCATCATCATCATCATCATCATCATCATCATCATCATCATCATCATCATCATCATCATCATCATCATCATCATCATCATCATCATCATCATCATCATCATCAGCAGCAGCAGCATCATCATCATCATCATCATCATCATCATCATCATCATCATCTTCTTCTTCATCATCATCATCATCATCATCATCATAATCATAATCATGATAGTTATAATCATCATCATCATCTTTATATTCATATTCATAATCATCATAATTATAATCATCATCATCATCTTTATATTCATATTCATATTCATAATCATCATAATTATAATCATCATCATCATCATGGTTATCATCGTCATCTTCCTCATCATCTATGGCTCGCTCCTATCTGGAGCTTTGTCGTTTTCACGACACGCAGCCAATTCAATGGTCGTAGGTCAGGCCCACGACAGTTCTTGTCCATATATGACGCGAGACCGTCCAACGTTTCTTCCAACCTCTCAAAGGTCTACAAATCAATGCTCGCAAGGCTCTGGCATGGTAATCGTAATCGTAAACTCGATATTTCTAGAGCGCCCACAAAAGCGAAGTCGCGGGAACCAGCTTATGCACAGGCGTTTAATCAAAGCAGAATCGATAGGCAGGGGGTCAAAATCCAGAGAGTCAGGCAGGCAGACTCAGACAGCAAAGGGGGATGATGTTTAGAGTTGAAATGGCGAGGAAGGTGAGGGGAGGAGAAGGAATCGGGATAGGATTTGTGAAAAAGCAGCTGTATTTTCAGTTTTGAGTGGAAGACCTGTGGAGAGATAGCAAGAGTTGAGGTTTTGGTGAGTTCGTGGGGTGGATCGGATATTTGTCGTAGCACAGACGGGAGTTTGTTCCAAAGAGGCGATACAGCTATGGCTATGGACCGATTTGCAAATTTAAGCGATGAGGTGACGGAAGGGCGGAGCAGTGTGATGGTGGAAGATGAACGGTCTAGGTGGCCTTCGCAGCGCGCCATTTATCCAAAGAACCGGAGCCTCCTTGTTTGAATCATCTTGGACACTGGGATGTGCGTCTTGGGGTAGTATAATTTTACGTTGGTGACATGTTCAGCATCAAACTTCCATTCCAGATCCCTGGTAACAGTGGTAAGAGTCCAGTAATCCACTGCCCTCAACAGCGAAAACACAGTAACTCGGAAAATCATTATTTTGTACAAACTTGATTTGAAGGTTTATTAGAAAAATCTCGGAATTTATCTATTCAATCCAAAAACTATTTAGACCATAAAATATATTAAATTTTATTAGTCACACTCACACGTAGGCCTACCAGTGATAACAGCATCGGTTAAAAATATATCAACTATTCACTAACAATGTAATGTGTTATTATAATTAACGACTGTAACAATTAAAACCGTTTAACATTTTAAAGCGCTTTTAGGCTATATAACTTACTTCAGATTAACTCGGATTAATAAATTTGGGTACTTGTTGGTTAATTCACCGCATTTCATTACATGACTTTCCCACGTAAAATTAATTCACCGCATTAAACTGGTGTCGAAAACACAGCACGATGGTCTACAGAGACATCTTTTAATTATAACTATTCTCGAAAGCGAAGTTAATAAACATTTGTACCATGCACATGTGTGTACTTCCATGCCCAGTGTCTTGCAGGATGGTATCGAAAGCGTTCAGCTGACGAACTTTGATTCTATTGCACCACATGAATTCGCACATGTACGAATCGAGCATGTGACGGTGCGTTCCGTTATGACGCTTGTTGCGTTAATGATTATTATGTCTTCTAATGACGACATTAACCCTAACCCTGACCCTAACCGACCCTCACGACTTAAAGTTTTATAGTCCATATCGGTTACGTTGAGGTTGCGTGAGGGTCGTGAGGGTCGGTTAGGGTCGCGTCAGGGTCGGTTAGGGTCAGGGTTAGGGTTAGTGTCGTCCATGTTTTCTAATGACGAAACGGTACTTAAAAGGAAAGAAACGCGTAAAAATGTATTCCGGTGCATGAACAGGCAAGGTAGACGCAAAATGAAAATGCGGTGAATTAACCGACAAGGTACACGAGAAAAATGAAATGCGGTGAATTAACCGACAAGTACCTAAATTTGTTTCAAGCCCATTAATAATCTATATAGCCTAATAAGCGAAAGTCTCTTTTTCCTGTCCTTCCGTATGTTTGTTCGTCCCGCTAAAGGCTCCGAAACGGAACGCTTTAGCGATTTGACAAAATGGTACTTGTCTGTTTAACGACCACCAAAAAAGATCTTTTAATTATAACTAGACGAGACCCCTGTAGGCCTAGGCTACAGGAATGTGTTCACGACAGTTAGGCCTAATAGGCCTATATGCCTTCTAATGACGACACTAACCCTAACCCGGTAATCCCGTAGTTTAGGTTGGTAAATTATTTCATCGTCAAGTTAAAATGGAAGCTGGATTAAGCGAAAAAATTGTTTCAGTTAACTCGAAGTGGGATTGATGAAACCATTTATGTCTTTAAATAAAAGTTGGATTGATCGGAATAACTTTTACCGTAAATAGAAACTGGATTGATAAAACTAAGTTTTTGATGCAATAGAAGCTGGAATGATGAAAATAATTGTTTCCTGAAGTAGAAGCCGGACCCATGAGAATAGTTCTTTGCTTAAATAAAAGTTCCATTGATGACAAATATTTTTCTTGTTAAATAGAAGTTGGATAATTTTTTTTCACGAAATGGAAGCTGGATCGATGAAAAAATTTCTCGATGAAATGAAAGCGGGATTGATGATAGTTATCATGGACATAAGTAGACTGCTTACTTACCAACGTGAAGTACGGCATTGAAGACATTCAAATAATTTACCAACCTAAACTACCTGATACTGTACCCTGATCCCTAACCGACCCTCACGACTTCAAGTTTTATAGTCCATATCGGTTACGTTGAGGTTAAGCCTCGTTGTTACGCGCCGTGAGGGTCGGTTAGGGTCAGGGTTAGGGTTAGTGTCGTCCATGTTTCTAATGACGAAACGTTCAGGTTTATGACGTAATAGATAAGTTCTGACGTAACATAAAATTAAAGTAACGTAGAATATGAAGAATTTTAAATGGGGTAGGCTAATATATGAAGAATTTTGGTGGTCGTTAAACAGACAAGTACCGACAACATTTACAAAACATTATTACGCCGCGTCTAGGTCAACGCGACTATTTTCAGCTCGGAATTTTATTTAAACGCCGTTACGCCGATATAATATGGCCATTTTAAATTTTCAACTTTTCCGACGAGACTATTTCAATACCGGCAGTATGGCCATTTGTCCACGTCACGAAGGCTTATATTAATATGCAATCTTACGTCAGGCGGAGAATCTAGGTCAACGCTCTGATTCGCAACCAATCACGATGACCGTTGATTTCAAATCAGAAGTGGTCACGCCCACGGCTGAATTTATAGGTCATCGGACTTAAAAATTCGCCAATGCAACACTTTAGGGAATCAAACATTTTAACGAACGTTTTCATTTGAATTTCTACAGATCTCAACCCAACTTCATTTCAACTCAAAATTTACTTTAAATTCCGATATTTGCACATTTTAAGTTTCGATGTGGTCATAGTCTGTTTCAATGCCATTGAAATCTAGCTATGCAGGAGTATATATTGCGTAGAGTTGCAGTTAAACAATTTCAAGCCAGCGCGTAAATTCGCCAGAGGGACACACGAAAAATTTGCACATCGTTAAATTCAAATTCACGGGCGCTGACGAAGATGTCGTTAAATTCAAATACACGGGCGCTGAGGAAAACCCGGGCGAACGCCGGGTAAAAAACTGCTAGTTGTAAATAAAACCGAAAAAAGATTGCCTAAACGCTGACGTATTACTAAGCCATAACACAACACTGTGTTTTGGGTTGCAATTCGTTTGTAAGAGCAGCAGAATGCTGTCGTTATAGCGCAGTGCTCTGCTTTGGCTTTACTTCAAATGCAAAATCCGACATACTGTGTTTTGGCAAAGGAAAATCTCAGAAACCAGTGATTATTCAGCTCTGATAAGATTTTAACGACAATATCGTGAATCGCGAACAACAAATAACATTAGGAAAATATCTTGTTTCGCGAACAACAAGACCAGGTGATGGATCTGTTTTGCATGTAAGTTCTAGCTGAAGAGTTGCGAAGCATGTGGGTGTAATTTGAGAAAGTAAGATTGGCTTCGAAGTAACATTAGGAAAATATCTTGATTCGCGAACAACAAGTAACATTAGGAAATTATCTTGATTCGCGAACAAGTAACATTAGGAAATTATCTTGATTCGCGAAAAACAAGTAACATTAGGAAATTATCTTGATTCGCGAAAAACAAGTAACATTAGGAAAATATCTTGATTCGCGAAAAACAAGTAACATTAGGAAATTATCTTGATTCGCGAAAAACAAGTAACATTAGGAAAATATCGTGATTCGCGAAAAGCAAGTAACATTATGAAAATATCGTGATTCGCGAAAAGCAAGTAGGGCCTAACATTAGGAAAATATCGTGATTCGCGGACAGCAAGTAACATTAGGGAATAATAACCGTGAGTCGCGAACGCCTCCGTCTGTTCAAACTCTCCACTTTATCGATGCAGTTCAGTTTCAGTTAAGAGAATCTGAACATTGTGTAAACTTTGGATAATAATCCATTGGTTGAGCTTCACGTGTGTGCGTGGGCCCATCACCGGTGACTCTTAGTTTTCTGAGCATTTTTTTCTTACTCATAACGTTTCTGTTCTTAATTACGTTAGACGCCAAGGAGGTTAGCAGCGAGCGCCTCTGATCATTGAAGTGGCGCTATATATTACCTTATTAAATAAATCTATGAATAATGCCAGACCTTCACAGCATTAATGCTAATGATCATGAATTCATAATAAATTTCATACTTGCTAATGCAACGATAAAAATACGGTATATCACGATAATTTCACGACTTAAAAAAATCAAATAACATATTTAGCATTTTATATTAAACAATTTACGGACTGTGTTTGAGGTCTCCATAATTATACTGACCGTGAGAGTCCGAGATTCAAAACTCTTAAATAAGCCACCATCGGTATGCGAACAGACATCCTCACGAGCAGAGGTGCATATGGGACGTACGTTCTAACCAATGTAGCTGTGCGGACAGTTGAAAAGATGTCGTATTATAAATAAAATCAAACTACTGTTACAGGCTACAACAATGGTTCATTGTTGGCTACACGCTTGTCACGGTCCAGCTGCGAAGCGACTCGTGATTTTTGAGCTGTTTGCAAACGATATTGATGCCGTCATTTTTACTACGCTAATCCAGGGTCTTAAAACGTTTAAGACCTCTGATCTGCATTCTTAGACTTTGAATACACTTGTTGTATGTTCATGTAGTGTAATGTAATGTATTGTAATGTACACCTTCGAAAGTTTCTCAGCGCCCACAAAATCCACGTCAGGGCGACTAGCTTATTGCCGGCGCTATATCAAATCAAGTCTGCAATAGCCGATGCGGTTCGTGGTACCCACATTGAAAAAAGTAACGCTGGCCTGAACGATTTGTGGTTTAAGTTAAAGGTTATTAAAACTCATTATTGCCTAGGTTTAAATCCGAATGCATTTTCTGTCTAAGTTTGGCTCTTTTCAATATGTTCGCAGCTGCTGTTTACAATATTAGCGTGTCAACCTAGCCACGCAATGCTGTTTTCTCGTGTGCTTGCTCATTCAGCTATCTTAGCTCACATCCATTGTGAACTGATTCGTTGTTACCGCATTGAAGCATCAATCACTTTTAAACAAAAACAAAAACAAAAGATTCCTGCATATGAATCTAGTCTGGGTAGAATTTTTCATGGCTGTCGACTAACTAATGGTTTAATGCGCATTTGAAGTTTGAAACGCAACATTCTCTGGCTTTTTTTATTTGATTATTACGAGCCTTGCGACCAATGATCACGGACCCTCCGAGTGGATAGAAGAGGCCTTGGGTCGCCCCCGCAGCACACGGACAAGAACAGCGAAGGACGCCCTGCCCTGCCCTCACTCACAAACTCCCTGGGAAGGACCCTGATCAGAGACGGCTAGCTGCATGACGTGGGAACGGCGACTAAGGATGACGAGCATGCCCGCTGTTTTAGATCCTACTTGATCTCTCACCGACCATGTATACGATATTTGTAAACCATTACGCATGTGCAACGTAGCTGGGTGTTAGAGGTAACGTAGTAGGAAGTATGTAGCGTAGCGTTTAATGTAATTAAAACAACCATTATCGGCGCGGCCACTATAAAGACCGGCCGGATCATCACTAGTGCCCGACGGCCACACAGGTCGATGTCCGAAAAACTAAGACAGAGTTGTCAAACCTTTTTTAATGGTGGGTCAGTGGCAATATTTTCTAGCAAGTGGAGCAATATTTGTAAACCTGTATGCACGTGTAACGTAGCTAGTTGATGGGTGTTATATGTAGCGTAGTAAGAAGTACATTTGTATGTACGGTAGCCTACATGTAAGGTATTTGACGCTCGTGTAATGT